>BLKR01000747.1:0-165000 GCA_011170035.1 Teleogryllus occipitalis | reverse complement strand
TCCAAGTTCTTTAATTCACACACACGAAAATGTCCATGTCGAGATCCAAACTCTATTCGAATTCTTGGCGAAAACCGCGATGGTCTGCAAACGTCACTGCCGAGCACTCTGCTGGGCGGTCGACGAGCTACTGCCGCTCGCCGGGCGCCTTTCGGTTGTCGACGTGGCCTGCAGGGCGCAGCAGCGCGCGACGTCGCAAACGCTCTCTACTTTCCCCTCTTCTCTTCCGCAACTCTTCCCCTCCTCCCCTTCCCACAATCACGCCTCATCCTCTCCCCGCCACCGCTACGCTGCGCGCGCATCGCCCTGATTGAAGGAGCGGGGTGAAGCCACATTGCTGATAACTATACTATGGTTGAAAGTAATTAAATTGATCCGCTCATTAACAGTGCCGACTACATAATTCTCTTTCGAACTTATAGAAAGAGGATTGCTGTTTATACCTATGCGACTTTCAGTGGGTTCCACTGAAAAGTAGTTGTCGCCAAAAAAGCAACAGAAAAATAATAAGGATAGCTTACGCTAATTAATGAAAGATTACTATCTTTCGCCTGACGACTCCAATGGTTTACTTTAATAATAATAATAATAATAATAATAATAATAATAATAATAATAATAATAATAATAATAATAATAATAATAATAATAATAATATGTATATATTAAAGAGCATATATCCAGACGATAAATTGAATCAAGCTGGTCCTAAGACAAAAACACACAACTAAATTTTACTTTTGACAGGGATTTTCCTATAGAAAAACAGTTTTATAAAACTTTTAATGCAGTTTTATAACTCTGCTATTATCTTCAAAATTGTTCATTAGTGTGCCTGCTTTCGAGATTCTGGGGCAACAGTGATATGCCAATGATTTCACCTCCGTATACCAAGACCGCATTCTAAATGTTTCGAAATAACGCTATAAAAATTATTCACAAGTATGCCCATGAATGCCGACCTGGATGGCCGAGGTGGCTAAGAGCGAGTACCGACTCAGCGCTTCGGTCCGAAGGGTCGCGGGTTCGAGTCCCGCCTTGGGCATGGCTGTTTGTCCCTTGACTTTGTGTGTGTGTTGTCGCGGAGGGCCTCGCGTTCTGCTGACCCAGATCAGAGGAGCCCGCAAGAGTGTTTGTCTAGTGTATGGTCGAATATGCGTCCCTTCGAGACGTAAAGGGCAACCGGCTGTCGGCTGGATAAAAGCCCTAGGGGGAAAAATACCCATAAATGTGGGGTAGAACGCGTCAGAAACTATTTTGCTTTCTTCCTAAAGTTCGAGTTCGTTGATGTTCTTCACTTGTTCACGCCCATATGATTCACACCGATCTGCGACACGAACTCCGCGGGCAAATAAGTCTAATTTTGATATGATTGTTGTATCGTAATTGTTTACCTGTATTAGTATATGTTCCATTGAGATAATAAACAAGACTAGACAGAAAATGTCAAGATGCCTTTCTAATGAAATTGTAAATTTAAAATTCAAAACAAAAATGGTCCATTTCTTGCTATTTTCCCGAAGTTCGTTTAATGACATTCAAATAATGATCATAATAATATTTTATATTATTATAAACTAACACTACTTACAAACAGTAATGAGAACCGAATGAGACTACGGCTATCCTTTTTCAATTTACTCAATATACTCAAGGGAGAACTTTTGAGAAGCCGTGCCTAGAAGTATTCTTCCTCGTACAATGAGACGACAGAGTGGTTTCTGACTTCCTTTTCTCGAATTTCCTTTCATCACTTTATTCTCTTCTTTGCAACGCGAAGGCTAAAGTACTTCCACGAAGAGAACGTTACCACAGATACATAATACAATAATAAATGATGAACAGACATTCTAGTCATACTTTCATGATGATTGAATTTCACTTCACTATAAAAAATAATCCCACTTTACATTTTAGCAGTACATTATCGTAATCCTTTTTCTCAATAATTATCTTTCGTCAGCAGTACTAGTACGAAAAGTACGTCATCACATTGCTTTTCAGATATCGAAAAAGACATGACTTAATGTTCATATTCCGAATTTGCATACAATTACACACACACAAATTAAAATTTATTCAATGTGAACTGAACAAAATGCCCTTAAGACATGCCAAAATGTAGTGCAAAATGTTTTTAAATACTGAAAAATACGACTTACAATTTACTTCCTAAGACCATATAAGTAAGTGTTCGGGGATAAGAGTAGTAGTACAACTTTTGAAAGGCTATCTCCGTGTGATTGCGTTGTCAGTTTTTACGGTCATTTGCAATACTTTTCGATACCACCCAGCAAATATATTCTTGTGTTCTGACATACTTTCCAATACATTTTCTTTAGGTTCCATTTTACTGGGAATTGTGCACATTTAAGTATGCTGAAGCTTACGCATGCTTTAATAAAGCTAAGAATAAATAATATTCTACAAAAACTTCAATTTTCTCTTCAAGAGAAAAGGTCTTGTTTCAAAGATATTATACAATGCAGTGTAATATTCAGAAACACTCCTGAAAAGTGTGTAACACTCACAGAAGTATTATGTTCTTCTATAAAATTCAGAATTTTGTCACAGCCCTTAATTCGTGACACTTTGCGAACCGGGTAAGTCGTACACGTCGCTAAGGCAGAACTGCATCAATTCCCTTGGTTAAAAGAGAATTGGGTTCGAGTCCCACTTTCAGCAACATTATTTGTACTTGTAAGTTTATCTTTCATTAATCACCCTTACGTATCTGTTAAAACATATCTATGGCTGACAACAATACTGTAATAACGATGACAAGTAGAAGTGCATCGCCTATGGAATACTGACCAGAACTTACCCAGATTGATTGGAAGAAAAATGTGGCTTGGCATCGCCACATGTAATGCAGTCCAAAAGTAACCAACCAATTTCGGAAGAATAGAACAATGATATTTAATATTGAAATACTCCGTTCGAACACATTTTTACTTCCTCGCTACTGCTTACGCAGTACAGAGAAAGTGATGCAACGCTGCGAGAAAAAGGCAGAAAAACTCTTATTGACGGGTCCTGGTAACGAAAAAGTGGATAAATCCAGTTGCCAATTACAGAAAAAATCCTCTAATATGTGGTTAGCTAGAATCTATATTTTGTGGGTCCTTAACACCGAAAAATCGCTTGATGGCAAAACGTCTGTCCGTGTGTCTGACCGTTTATGAACAATTCTAGCGGCTAAACCGTTCAGACGATTTCCTCCAAAACTGACATTCTCCAACCGAATTTGCTGATATCACGGCTTCTTGAAATTGAAACTGATATTATAATTTTGGAGGATACTTTACATAAAACTCCTGGAACATAAGCTGTTTTTTAAGGACATATTTTGAAATAAGGTCAATTTTTCGAAAATATGAGTATTTCTTGCATAATTTTGCGTGAAACATAGGAAATTTTTAAATTTTAAAGAATTATTTTCTCAGAAACGTCTCCAATATTTTCCTTTAATTTTTTTCCACTCATGAAGCACAGAAAGGTAAATAAAGTTTAGATGGTCCTATTTTCTGCGCACTCTTTGTATTTTGGAAAATTGAATTGGAAAAAATTGAATTGGAAAATTCGAATTTCCCACGCTTTGTGTGAGGCGGTCTTTTAACTCTCTGACTACAAGCAAATAAATTTCAGACCATAACTCTTTTTTATGTAAAAAAGGAAATGCAAAATACTTCCATTACACTGGTATAAACACACATTCACTAAGTGTACATAAAAGCTGCAAATGAAAACACAAATCGCAGGATAAGGAGGATAAGCAGGAGGTCTACAGAATTTTTGTCCTGTTCTTTTTGGAGCTGTAGCTCGGTTAGCGTTAGATTAAGAAAAAATAGAAATTGAAAATTTTATTCCCTTTAAAATTGGGTGTTTTTATATATATCATCATCAATCAAACAGCACCCCGTCACGATCACTGTGCAGTGTAGTCACGGCCTCCGTGCCAGCTCATTGCACATTACACGCTGTATGTGCACAGCGGGTTGAATATTAAGAAAAATATTTTTATTATTTTTTTGTTCTAAATGTCACCCCTTTCCCACCGTCCCCTCTAGGGGCGACTTACTCCCACAGTGTTTTTACACATTCTCCAGGAATAATGTGTATCAAGGTTTGTTGAAATAGCAATGTTTCCGCGTTGAAGAGTTAAGCTGGAATTTGAAAACCATATATATATATATATATATATATATATATATATATATATATATATATATATATATATATATATATATATATATATATAAAGGGTTAATTCATATTTTCGACAATGCGTACATTTGCGAGGCAATGTTTTTACAGACGATGAGATAAAAAATAGTATTACTTGCAACAATAAGTATATTTAAATACGTTGATTATACTACCACAAACGTGTATTTTTGCAGACATTTTGGAAAAATGAAAAAAATACAGGTTTTCAAAACCTGTAGCTGGCTTAGTAATTGGTTTCGAAAAAAATGTTTCACACAAAAGTGAATCATCATTCCACAGGACTTAGGGTAAAGCGTTATCCAGAAAAAAACGAAAAAAGCCAGAAAAATACGGCCGGCCTCGCGCAGTTAGCACAGGGCCTAGGAGGTCGAAAACACGGAGTTTTAACTAGTGCCTGGGTACATTCTACATATTCAAAGAAAAAAGTTTTTAACGACCTTTTTTCAGGTATAGTTTATCTACCGACTGGACTACACATTTAAAATACTTTTTTTTTCTAAATTGGATCCGCCATTCATTACCGGAGCAATGGTCACGTATCCAATATCCCAAGCATCAGTGACAACCCATAACTGCGTAGGGGCCTGTGAGTCTCAATCCGCCCTGCTTTCTCACAATCCTCTTCATTCTTCTGCTCCTCCACCGCCTTGCCTTTCCGCGCCTCGCTTCGCCGACGCGGCGCGGGCCGTCTCGATCTGCCCGTTAGTGGGAGTCGATCACCCGCACAGCCCCTTCGCGTTGATTGCGCGGCCTCGCTTCCTCCTTCCGCCGCGCGCGGCGCTGGCAGCGCTAATAGCCCATCCAAGCGCGCGCGCACGTGGTTCACGCCCCGGCGAAGGCCGCCGCCGTCGTTACGGGAAGGAAGTGCGCGCCGCGCCGGCGGACGGCAGGGCGAGCGATCAGGTTCAAACATTTCAAAATTCAATATTTATGCTTTTAATCCAAATATTGTATGTATTTTTCCGAAGGACCCTTCCTGGGTATCTTTTGTTGTTGGTTTCCAATATTATTGTCTTCAAACATTGTACATTTATGATGAAATGTAGTTAAAAAAAATGATTGCATATACTATGTAACATAATAACTCTTGAAAGACATAATAGTTGTCGAACAAGGATAATAAAAACTATTAAGAAGAAAAGAGAAGGGCAAGAGAGAATAGTATATCTCCTACGAGTGATTTTCAAGTAGGTGTTGCAACCCTAAACAAACATTAAACTAGTGACATTAAACAAGACGTACTCTCTCGCCCGTATTTTAAAGCAAAATTACGCCAAAAGTACTGAAATTTTCGAAAAATTCTACATGGCCTTATTTCAAAATCTATCTTTAAGGAAAATATTTTATTAAGGGAAAAAAATCTCTTTTAGTTGTAGTTGGAGGAAGACGAAGAAACAATTTTGAACGTTTGTAATTTTCGAAAATTCAGAGTTTTCGAAGAAAATGAGACCTGCACCATTTTCTTAGATGTTCTTCACACTATCCAACAACAAAATGTAATAAAAAAACAATGAAGCCATTTTTTTCAAAACTTTGAAAATACCCCAGGGGCTTCATGTAAAAAAATTAAAATATCGGTTTAAAATTCAAGGGGCCGCAACATTAGTCAGACCGATTGGGGAATATCAATTTTCGGATGAACGGTTTAGCCGCTAGCATTGTTCACAGATGTACAGACAGACGTTTTGCCGTCTTTCGATTTTTCGGTATAACGGACTCACAAAACATACATTCTGGCTGCACCACGTGTTACAGGATCTTTTTCCAAATTTGGCAACTAAATTTATCCACTTTTTCGTTACCCGGTAAAAAGAGTTTTTCTGCCGATAATTTCCCCACGACTCTCCCACCAGCGGGGCAGTATAGTGCATGTTAGTGTGTGTAAGTGGAGAGAATAGGGCAAGGAAGAGGAAGGAAAGATCGCGCGCGTTCCTGGCCCATTTGATAGAGTACTACTCCTGCATTCGGTTGGTGTTGATTGGAGAATCCACGAAAAACTACCGATCAGAGCAGCCAGCATCTAGTATTCTCCTCCAGACCGCGACTGAATTCGACCTAGCTGTCAAGCTAGTGTCGAATATCTTGCCATCGCCGGGACTCGAACCTAGGACCTCCCGGTCAGAGGCACTGCAGTGACATCAGTTGATGCACTGGCTCTCATCAGTTGATGCACTGGCTCTCGTCTTCTGCTCCGGCCGTTGGTTGGCGTCGGTGTATTGGGCGCTGTGTGCACGTGCGGTGCGGCGCGGATTGGCACGATCGCACGCACCGCCACACAGGCTGTTAGCGAGAGCACTGGGTCAGAGGCGGTCGGTCATCGAACCGCGAGCCTTCGCTGCGCTCCACTGCGACCTCGGAACTTTCGGATCAGCGCTGCGCTCGCTCGCCTCCAACGAAATTTCTCTATGTGTGAGTTCCCGGGAAATAAAAAAGAATCGTCAGTTCCGCAGAATTTTAAAAGTACTGCTCAAGTGGTATTGAATTCAGATGTCTTCCTGACTGCGGAACGTAAGAAGAGTAATATGGTCAGGCGTTATGTTCGTTCGTTTACGTTTATATGTAGTTTTTTTCACTATTTGCAATTAAACAAAATCTAAAATATGTATGGACTGCAAAATTGAAAAAATATATATAGTATTTTCTTTTCTTGTAAAAATAAAAAAATTAACATGATTATAAATGTGTCTGTTTGTAAATGTTTTAACTTGTTAAAAATAACGTCATAAAATATGTTATATAGTTAAATGTCTATATTGACATATAATGTAAAATTGCAAAACATGTTTTGATCGCTTATGATCATGTAGTTGCAGAGCGATTTAAAATAAAGAATTTTTTTTAAAAATCTAAAATAATCCATGGTACTCGAGGGAGTACTCCAGTACGTTATGTAATAATTCAATATTATTAGTTCTTTAGGAATGACTCAAAGGTATCCTTTTATCAGTTACAAGACATACGATATTTCGAACCGTCAGTTATAGAATGCAGTGATTAATATAGTAACAATACTGCACTGTTTAAAACGCACTGGATGAAAATATTCTTTTCAATTGAAAGTATTTTGTTTCAAGACTTCCACGTAGGCAATTTGAGAGTTCTTGGAAACTTACGTTCACTCGTCCAACAAGAGCTTGGCTCAAATGCATCAGTATCAAAGTCAGTCACTCAATGCATCAGTCATCATATATCATATCGAAGTCAATCACTCAATGCATCAGTCATCACACCCTCAATGCATCAGTGTTTGACTTTAATATCTCACTTAGATTCGCTTCATATGAAAAACATTCTCCTGCAGAGATAAAAATATCTAAAAATACTCATACATAATATTGAAGCCTATTATTTGCATTATGTTCGGCACATGAACACAGGCGTGAACGAAAACAGGAAGAGGATTTAATAATATTCGAGATATCACGACAAGATTATTCATATTCTCAAATCCTGGATTGAAAAAATTGTAGATTATCTACCGCCACGTGATATGCCATATAAAACTTCTTGGTTACCGATTCTCAATATTTTTTTATTTGCAATTTTCTTTTACAAATTCTAATATTTTACTTTATCAATACACATATCGTCTGGTTGCTCGGGTCGTCTGGATGATAGGACAAGATATTGTTCAGTGATCCAGCCTAAATACTCACAATACGAAGGTCCGGAATTTGAGGGAATTTTCTGTGACACTTTTTATTCGTAATGAGCTCAAATTATATACACGAAGGGACATGCACACACACACACATGTAGTACGTGCACACGCATGCGGACACACACACACACACACACACACACACACACACACACATAATCAGCGATTTCATTTGTAACTTTTCTTCCCGGATGATAACAATGGCCGGAGACGGATCTATATTCAACCTCGCGATAAACACGACGCCAAAGAATGTAGAAAGTGAGGTATATGATATTATGAAACTGGTTAGAAGCGTGTTTTATAAGAGCACATCCATTAATTCCCAGATTCATGTCGCAGTACGTCCATATCCCCGCTGATGTCAATTGTAACTTGCATGAAAATTTAAACGACGTTAAACAGTATGTACTTCGAATTGATACGCCACAATTACTACAAGTTATTATGGTAACCTTACCCTCAAGATATCTCCATTCCTAAAAGATCCAGTGCTCAGAAAAGCAATTTCTAAGATTGTAAATATTCCACAGAGCAGCGGATTTCAGACACAACGCAGTAAAGTAACTCAAGTCGTAGAGGAAGATATTTTGCCTTCCATTATTTCATCCAGCGCAATTCTTACTTTGCATTAAGGTTAATCCATCAGAGGCTTTCATACTCATTAAATTCTTAAATTTCTGTCTTGGAACGTGCATACTTCTACAATGACTCAATTGTTTTATTCCTATCTACGTCATTTTTAATCGGTTTAGACAGAACTCATTCTTGGAGTAGAAAAGAACGCCTCACAGAATAAGAGCGGCGTAAACATTTTAATTGAAGTAATGAGTCACTGGATCTCTGGGGTTTAAAAACTGCCACACTCGTATTCAAATTCCACCGAGAAACAGTAAACTGTGTAATATTAAAATGAATCTCCCTGCATTCTTTCGAGCAATATAAAACATAACAGATACCTCCTTACTTTTTTTGATACTGCAAACATTTTTATTTTTCACATTCAATAAAATCTCCAATAATGACAAAAAATCGCTTGTAAATGAAAAATAATAATTTATAAAATAAAAAAGGTATGAACTTCCGCGTTTCTTATAAAACTGAAACTGTTCTTTTTAGTTTCGTCGTTCAGCAGAGTAAAAAAAACTACTTCATCTACATTATAAAACGATTTCATCTACATTATACTAAATCCAATATGAACACACACGAATTAGGGACCATGTCGAAATTTCAATAAAACATCGCAAAAAATCATGGATGAAAGCAAAGCACCCTGTCAGCACACCCACAACTGTTAAAATAACTTGATAGTAAATTAAGACACTTTTTTATCTAAAATTATAAAGCATTTTAGAAATTTACATAAATTTCTTTCTTTGTAAGTAAAAAACACAATAATACGACGTAAAAAAACATAAAAACATAATAATATTTGTTTGTCCATTTAAACTCAGGCATAGAATGCTTCACGTGCACGAAGCCCTTTGCACCTATCCATTGCAATGTACGCTACGAATAATGTAGAATTACAGATGCTGACCGATGCCCCAGAACATTCGTCTTAAAATATATTTCAATATGTACAATTATTATACAATTATATATGACGCAATGAGGTACAATGTTGACTATTTGTGAAACAGTTGGCCGACATTTCACTTTAAGAAAACGCAAAGAAGACGATGCTATCAATGCATTTTGTGAGTTTAATGTTAAGAAGCAGACACGTTACCATTTTTAGGCAGTATAAATCTCATGGGAGGTAGCGAGAGAGGGGACAGGTTGTGACATACCGATATGTCACATGAATATAAACTAACATTTATTTGAAGACAATATGGTGGAATATGCATTGAGAAGTTTAGACGATCGAAAGGTCAGCTACATCAAAATATAACGAACGCATGGATTGGCTGGGTGAGAGAAGGACGGTCAAATGTTATGAAAAAAAAGAAGGTAGTTTAATACGAAGCTTCGAGGGGTGAATCATGCAGGAAGATTTCATTCTGACCGGCATCGCGTGTCTGAACGGATCGTAGGTTGTGAAAGGGAGCGAGTGTAATGCAGATAGTCAGAGTCGGGTTTTTCAGATCGTGAAAGTTTAAGGACAGTAAATAATATTGCAGATATTGCATGTGGAAGTAATATTGACGCATAAATTGGGACTTTGTCGGGAGTGGTAATCGAGTTATAGGTTTCGGGACTATGTCATAGGACGTAATCAGGACTGATAATTTTGATAGTTTGACACCATCTTGGATAGGAGCAGAAGAGGATTTCTTGGAACTTTGGACTACGGCAAGCTCGCAAGATATTTCGACTGAGAAGTCTTCGAGGGACATCAACGAAGAATAGATAAGTTAACCGCGGTATAAAATTCTAAATTCAAAGATATCTTGATCAAAGGCCTAACATTAAAATCATGTATTAAATTCACTATATTGTTTGCAAAAAGGTAACAATAAACTTTGTTAAATTTTGTTCTTTAGAAAAGAAAGTGATATTTCATTTAGTCAATCTAAACAGTAATGAACTAGGAATTAGAATCATTCTATTTCAGATTCCCAGCAGCGCTGTATAGTCTGCGGATCCTATAATCCATTATAAAGGTAATAAGGATTATAATATATCGTGACCCATTGACCCAGCAAGCCGGACGCTAAGATCTTTGCAAGATATTAAAGTAGAGAGAAAATTTGTATATCTCAAAATGGCGCCCAACGTGGGGCATAATTTGTTATAATTTATAACAATTGGTGACACGGATAAAATTAGTCTTATAAATTATAATAAAGTGATCCAAAGGGAATCTGAAATTTATGGATTGACATTTGAAATTAATTGTTAATTATAATAAAGAGCCAAGACCATTTCATTGGTGTGATTTTAAAATAATTTAACAGAGAGATTTTAATTTGTATTATAATTCAAAATGGATACTAGGAGCAAAAAATTGCGTATGGAGAATATTAATGTAGATGATATGGCGTCTGCTAATACTAACCCCGAGGGAGAAATCTCGCGTGAAATTATTGAGATTGAACCACAAGAAAAGGAAATAATGGCTGCACCGTTAGGAAATATGGACCCTAATAATTTAATTCTTAAAATGTTAGCAGAAATGAACGCAAAACTTGAGCATAATAATACTAAATTAGAGGGAATTACTTCAGATATGAATACTAAATTAGAGGGAATTACTTCAGATATGAATACTAAATTAGAGGGAATTACTTCAGATATTAATACTAAATTAGAAAAAAATAACGCTAAATTGGAAGGAATGACATCGAAAATGTCATTAGAATTGAAGAATTTTCGTCAGGAAATACACGAGGAAATAGTGCAATTACGGGTGGATACATCGGCTGAATTCAATATTATTCATTGTAAAATTGAGTCTTTTAATAATCAAGTCGACGAAATGCAGAGGGAATTAAAAGAATCTGGCGACAAAATTAATTCCAAAGTTAATAATTTACAGGAGAGCGTTGTGACATTGGGACATTTACATGACCAACAATGCGAAAAGTTGACAATCGTCGAATCGCGTGTAGATAACTTAAACGCAATGTCGCTTCAACATGGCGAAAAAATTGAAAACATAGAATCTAAATTAGTTAATTCGGATAGTAAATTAGAAAAACGAATACAGGAGGGACTTAGAAACATTAAAATGGTGCAAGAATCTGAATCTGGGAAATACATGTCGGACATTAAGGACAAGATTGAACAGTTAGAAAACGAATTCATACGTTCGCAGGGAAATATAGCAATGAATGCATCGGCGCTTGTAATACCAAGCCACCTAAAATTTCATGGTGATATGAAAGAACAACCGTGGTCGTTTATTTCAAAATTAGAGAATTATTTTATGATAAATAATATCCCCGAAAGATTAAAATTGCATATAGTAGAACAAGCCATGTCGTCCAAGGCACATCATTGGTTGACCTCTTTAGTACCGGAACCGACTAATTATAAGGAATGGAAGGATAAATTCTTAAAAAGATATTGGAACGAAAGTCACAAGTTTGATCTAAAATACAAATTAATGAGTGAAAGGTATAAGAAAGGTGGAGCCGAGAATATGTGTGACTTCGCAACACGTAAAATAGCAGCATTCAAGGCATGCGAAGACAGAATGGATAGCAATGAATTAATTAGAATTATTATTCGTCAGTTGCCTGTAAATATCCAAACTTTATTGTGGAACTCCATGCCTATTGATTCTGAGGATCTGGTCGAACGTTTAAGTCGATTCGACCAGACATTGAATAGTGATTATGATCGTAGTAACGGGTATCAATATAATGAAAGCAGGAACGAGAATAACAATGGAACGGGAAAAACAATGAATAATTACAACCGCCAAGGAAATTATAGCTCAGAAAGAAAGGATGACAGGGGAAATAGTACTAAAATGGAAAATAAAAAGACAGGAAACGGGTATCCGCGGAGGTTCAAAGAGGACAATAAACGGGAACATGTGGAAATTAATGCGATTGAACTAGGAATTAGAATCATTCTATTTCAGATTCCCAGCAGCGCTGTATAGTCTGCGGATCCTATAATCCCTTATAAAGGTAATAAGGATTATAATATATCGTGACCCATTGACCCAGCAAGCCGGACGCTAAGATCTTTGCAAGATATTAAAGTAGAGAGAAAATTTGTATATCCCAAGGTGAAGAGCAACTGCCCCTTCCACGAAATCAAATTTCTATTTTCTTTAATAAACAAAATATTGTAAATTGTACACATTTTTAAATTAGTACTTCTTACATTAATTACATAGCAATATTGCTCTTGCTTTTCAAAGAACCCCTTGTAGAGTTCAGTTGCAATTTACGAGACTACGTAGGGTAAAATCCTGATCAACAAGGATAGGAGAAAGACGAAATGAATTACGCTCACTGAATATACATAGGATTCTTGTTTCAGAAAAGGAGGAAAATATTTAAAAGAATATTTAACATAAGTCAATTCTGGGCATAGAGAACTCAGCTATAGTAAACATTCGGTTACAGTGAACCAAAGTCACTGGTTCTGACCCTCGTACGTTACAAATACGCAGCAGATGAACGGTTATAGTGAACTCTTCACCTACAGTGAACACAAGAAATACAATTTCCAGGAAACTCTGCACCATGAACACCAATAGCCTAAGAGTTTGCAGACTGAGGGTGTTGTGATTTATTTTTGTAGAAATTACGGGGAATAAAAGCGACTGAGAGTGCGGACAATAGAACATTTTTTCAATTTAACTATAGAAAATCTGTCGAGACTGAAGACTTCATCGATGCGGACTGCGAGATGAAATCTAGTGAAATCCCCTCTGTCTAGGACATCGTAAATGTTGTAAAAAGGTCTTCCAGATGATCAGAAAATAAGAGGATACCATTGAATGGTTTCAAGAGTGCACTAATATATTGTGTATGTCGGCATTGTAGTATCAAGTGTCGAGAAAGTACGAGTTCCGAAACTGCAAAAAAGTATTAATAAATACTATACAGGGAACAGTAAAAAATTGTTAAAGGTAAATGAATGTACTGGAATTTCGTATTAGTCTTTTGTGGATATTTTAATAACCCTCGGTAACAAAGAAAAATCAATCATCGAGGAGAAATTAGTTTATTTTCGCAATATTGGATATAGGGACCCAAACATTTAGTCCCTAGGGGTTCACCGTAACAGGAGACGATTGTATTATAGCCTTCTATATTATTTAAGTAGTATACATACCTTTGCGGCTCTCACAGACAATCAATCTTTACAAATGAGATATCTAAAGAAAGAATTTCATGGAGACTTGACAAACCGCACTTAGTCTTTAAAAATATGAAGGATTTGTTTAAAAAAATTGCATTTAAATATTCATGTCAAATGCAACCCTCAACACTCGACCGCACTTTTCAATCTATATCGTTAAATAACGCCAAAACGAAGTGTTTTAGGGCCTTAAAAACTAAATTTCTATGAGCAAAGGCCTTAAAGAAGGCTCCCCACTCCGTAATCTACAAGATGAGATCTTCTTGATCATTCTATTACATTTTTGCTGGTTTGACGCTTTTCGATTCTACGCCACCTGTTCAGAGCCTGTTGAAACTGCAACTGTATGTGAAATTAAACTAATTACTTGATATTTTAGGTGACTGAATTACACGGGTGTACCTCTCTGCTCGGTAATAACGTTAATAAGAATAGTTTGAATAGACAAGGGTGTATTGTATTGTTATCAATTACAAGGAGACACATTGAACAAGTGATGGAGAATAAGGTCTTTAAGAAAAATATATATTACTTAATGTGGAAATGGCTTAATATGGAAATGGAAAAATAGGGAAGAGGGTGGGGTTTAACATGCGAGAGTTCGCGCACACTAGTTTAAAATCCGCAGAAATTTGTAATATGAAAAATGTTTCTTCAATTGTTTTGAAAAAAAATTTGTTTGTAAAACATTAATATAATTTAAAAAATAGTATGAAATTGTTCATTACATATTCAGGTTTCCATTCTTTTCAGAAAATACGCTCTTTTTTATTGATTTCATATAAAAGGTAATTTTCATTGATAAAGTCAATTTTAAGCTATCCATTTTTAATTTTCATTTTATAATGTAATTGTATAATGTATTGTTATTTAATTCTTCGTTGGTCCGGCTGAGACCTGTAGAACTATTGCGTTTTAGGAACTCAACATTCCGTTGTGTCGTAGGAGTACGTTTAGGAGATGACATCCTATGCGAACGATTTTGCACCAGGTGGCAAGGTTCCAACCAGATAAGGTGCAGGGCGATAGGTCACGAAGCCCCTCTTGGCGTGCGACGAGTGGAATTGCTAGAAGTCCGCGCACCGAATGCTTGTGTTGTGTTCTCTTTCGGCGCCTTAGCTTACATACGTTCTTCCAGTATTAGTAACGGTTAGAATGACATAATATATTCCCCTTATACTTTTATACTTTTCACAAAATAAGTAAATGTTTTGATAAACAAATTGCAGATAATGTAGGAAAGATATAAGAACTTCTTTTAGAAGACGATGTTTCGAAGGAAGTTCCGTTTGTGAATCGAAAGATAATGTCGAAGAAATGTCTGAATTGAGATATGGACCACGAAGTAGGCAAACAGGATTTAGAACAGTATCATTATTATATTGTGGAAAGCACTTATTTTTCGCAGGTATGAAAACATGATAAATATATGATAGAATATTTTTCTCATTTTCAAAATACCGTATTAGTGCAATAAGTGGGAGAGTAATTTATTTAAGAAATTGCTAACAATACTCCCTTCGATGTGAGTACCAACATAAAGAACGTGGTTTGAAATTTATTACTCCCACACATCCAAAGAATCTACATTTTTTCACGAAGAAAGTTTTAAAAATCTGACTAATTATAGATCATCAGAAAATCAAAATATAATTCCTTCCAAACAACTATTACCAAGTACCAAGAGATGCGTGTCAGCCCTCCTACAAGGAAACGAAGAAAATATTGTTACACAAAAAAATGTTTCGGAATATGTGGTACTTTCTTTTGTTTACCCTAACATGCAAAACATATTTGTAAATTACTTTAATGTATTCGTATGCAACACTGCTGTTGACAAAGAAGTCAGGAAATAATTATGATTTATTTTTAGTATTGATTTTATGTAACATCCGTTTTATAATTCTACATCATTATGTAAATTTAGAATGTACATTATATTCTGTCATTTGTTTCTCATTTTTCATAACACTTCTTTAGACAACGTGAATAATAAATTTCCCACAACATATTAATAGAATGTACTTAAAAATTAGAGCATGCAGCTACTAGATCTAGCGCGACTAACCGCGTTTCGAAAAATTGCGCGCCAAACGAAGGGTTAATTATTACATTAGCTTTTATATTACTTTTTGCTTTGTTGCATACTGCATTCGTAATATACAGTTGTAATGCTGCTGCGAAAACTGAATTTTCGAGAGAAAAATTAGTTTTGTAGGTCCCCAATATTGAAAAAAAATTGATAATTCTGGTTCCCAATTAGTAAATTACTTGTTCCTATGTATAAATAACTGCATTCTTCTTACACGTTCTATAGTCAGAATTCACGTTTTGTAGGTCCTTGATACGGAGAAACGAGTTAGTGGCGAAACGTTTAACCGTCTTTTCATCTGTCAGACTGTCTGCCTGTGTCTGTGAACAATGCTAACGATTAAACCGTTAGTAGGATTTTTGTAAAAACTGATATTTGCCGACCCATCTGACTGATGTCGCGCCCCCTGTAATTTGAAACGGGTATTTTTATTTTTTTTGGCTTACTTCACAAAAAACCTAATGGACATTTTTATTTTTCTCTCAAAAATAGCTCCAAATTTTCGGTGTACATTTTTTATTGAATAAAGTACGCATATAAAAATCGTGCAAGTCTGATTTTCGTTGAAGTCTCTGAAGAGTCTAAAATTACAAACGTTTGAAAGGTCCTATACGTACAATACTGAAGATAAGCGTTTTTCTCTGAATGAAATATGTTCTTCAAAATTAGATCTTTAAATTAATTTATATAATTTAATAATAATAATAATAATAATAATAATAATAACAACAACAATTCTTCGTTTTTCTTCCTCCCTGATAAAAGTCACATCTGTGTCCATGCTAAAATTGAAAATTTGTTTTAAAATCTTAACGATATTATCTAATAAGTAGAACTAGAATGTCTTTTGGAACTGCAGCAATTGTTTTTTGCTGTGTGTGAACACTTCATTTTTTTTCTGACTGAGAAAAACAATGGATTGGATTGCGGATAACAGAACTTGGACAGCAGGAAAATTCCACTTTACTCAAGTTACATTTGCGTTATCGTATTGTATTACTCAATATCATACATCCTGGTTATGGGACATTGCTTCACGCTAACGATAAACAAAGAACGTACTGAGTTCAGTAAAATTTCGCATACATACATACTTGCCCGTCATTACACAGCCAGAACGAAAGAATAGCTGATGGTTACATATTCCATAAAATTTTTTATAAGCCAGCCCTGAAACATGAATATATTCTTCGAGATAATTAGTCAATATTGTACTAATATTTTAAAATATCTGTCAAATACAATTATTAAACTACTTTCAAAATTAAGGCGTTATCGTACTTTTCATGTTTGCATTTTTTTGCTATTATACTATTTACTGCGACTTACTTAATTTTGATTTTTCACTCAGAGAATTTTCTATTTGAAATCTACAAACGAAAAACTTAGTAACGTTACAATGTGTCCACTCTTAGAGTGCTCCACTGAATCAGTCGCCGACCTCAGCAATATTGAATTGAATTGCAATGCTCTTGTGTACTCTTGCTGGCGGGGGTCGGAATGTCCACTAATGAAAGTCCGCGTATCGTACGACCTGGTTGAGTTCGTCGGGGAGTCTCTGATTCTCTGTAGCAATGACAGCCTCGGGGTCCTAATCTTTGCTTTGCTCTCCCACTAGGCGGAGCTGCCATAGCGTTTCTTCATTTGCCCCTTTTGATGACGAGGGCTTCACTTTGCTGTCCTGCTGTGGGCGTGCTACGAGACGATGAGAAGAGCTACAGTTGGCTGAGGGCTATCTCTTCTGTAAAGTAAACCGAACCCCATGTAGAGTATTTGATCGAGCTCCACACCTACCACGCCACCCCCTTCGCATATCTTTGTCTGAAAATGCTCACTCCTAACAAATGAGGAGCTGTATGATTGAGCGAAGGATAAACCCCACATTCTGCAATTAATATAAAAAAAGGCTAAATTTGTGAAAGAACGAGAGGCTCGCGAACAGTTTGCCTATTGACTTAGTACTCCGATAGTTTTCTAAAGAATCAAAGAGTTGATAGTATCACTCAGAAAAGTTCACTAGTTCATTGATTTTTAGAATTAAGTTATTAGCATTAAATTTATATTAAAGCAACAATACAAATGTAGAGTGTGAACTGAACTTAGTAAAATCTGGAAATGTTTATAATAAAAAAGATCATTATGCACATTATATCGAAAATGCACCCGTATCACATGCGTATTATATCGAAAATACACTTCCTCTTAGGTCAAGGTTAGGAATTGTCTGAACACGAACCACGGCGCCATTACTATGTAACACGATATCATAAGCTACCAGAAACTGAACCAATGACATTCTCAGATTCCTGAAAAGGAATTAACATCTCATCTTACATAGAATGCATCTTGTATCGTTTGTGTGGCGTTATTTCTTCAATACATATAATTCTGAAACGTATAGCAACAATAGCGAGATAAGTGACTTTGACTCGCTCATGAGTGAATCGGAGCGAGCGGACACCATAAAAAGTTAAAAATTATGTGCTCCCATTCGAAACGAAAGATTAGATATTCTCGCCGATCTGGTTGGTAGGTGTTTACGCAGAAAAGGACTGAGATTTGACCTTCAGTTCAAACAGATACCAATAAGAATATCTACTACGGAATGTTTGCTGTCAGAAATCGTGCTCATGCAGCACCAAATGTGGAAGATTTTATTTTATACACACAAAAATTGTACAATTCATTGCAGATGAAAGACCACAAAGAAAAAAATCAATGATGGTGTCAAAAGAAGAAGGCCATTTATGCATGAATGTGTAGATCGTCTTTTTTCGGAAGGGATAAAAGTTACGTGCAACATTCAAATGTTGAATAAGATGATATTTTCGTAAATAATTACGCAGTAAATACGGTAACACAAATCATCTGGATGTATAACTGCGTCATTCTCCAGATGGTGACAATATTAATATTTGTATACCAAGATAGTTAAAAAGGGCTTCTATTTTTTGTCGATTCAGGGAAGACAAGAAAGAAACATCAAACACAAAATGAGCATCTTGGAAAGAATATAAGAAAGAAGAGAATTATAATGAGAACTTAGGCAGAAACACGCTGTTAAGAGTTTACTTAGCAAACGAACTTTACTAATCATACGCAATGGGTTGTTCCGAGGAAAGTACACGTGACATAGCGAGTAAACAGAGATACGAGCATGTTATCAAGTTAAATATGCAGAAGGAGCTATCTTTAGTGTAAGACAGAGACCTTACTGACCTAAGCTACTTATTTTATTTGTTGACGATATTTCCTCTGATAAAAGAACCGAATCAAAACATGAGATGAGCGTAGCAAAAATACACATAGATTCTACTAGATGCTAAACTAAATAAAACCACCAGTTAAAGCGACGTAATTTGGTAAGTGTTGTAAATGCTTTCTAAAATCACATACGGCGAACAGACCATTTCAATAGGAAAGGATAAAGTTGTGCTTTATTTAAATGTTAAATGGAATTTATATATTGTAAATAATAAACCCTTAAAGCTCAACGGAGAAGAGTTAGACAAAAATTACACGATTCTGGATCCTTTACGGAGACCCATATCAAGAAAAGAAATTAAATTTAGGTAAAATAAATTTAACAATATTAAAAGGGTATAATATTTAAAGGGTATTTAAAATATTAAACACAGTGTTAAATGAACAATTTTCAAGTGTTATGCGGCACGAAATTCATCGCTACGTGATTTCGACTTCAAGGTAGTAAGAATAGATGGCCATTGTTAGAACTATAGTGCGCCTGAAAAGTCTCTCCACACTGGTCCGAATCAGGGTCTCCTATTCAAAATTGCACTTATGTTGTAGCAAACAGATCGCTGGGAAACACGTGAAGGGGGCAACACTTCCACATCTGTTATGATTGTGGTAAGTGCGGTATTAAGTTTTACTTCGTTTCACGCTGCTACCAACATAATTTCTGTTGCAAGCACCAAGGTCCCACTGTGCAGAGACTTTTCTGGCGCGCTGTATGAAAAATAACAACGATGAGTAAAAACAAGCACAGCTGAAATGAACTATTTCTAATACATAATAAAATTAATTGAAATAGTAGATTGGATTATCGTGCATAAATTGTTAATTAATTTCTGAATCTTCTCTTTCGCTTTTCCTATCTCATGCGTCGTCTCCCTCGTGCATCCTCTCCTTTCTCAATCCACCCCGTCCCTTCCCCAGAGCCCTCTCACCGCGCCGTTTGAATGCTTCAAAAATAAACTTGATTTTACCAAATGTTTCTGATATTTGTATGGTTCGGTAGAGATCGGTATGGTTCGATAAAGTAATGTACAAATACGGTTCAAATATGTTAATAGACAGAACACGTACACTACAGGAGTAAGGG
Source organism: Teleogryllus occipitalis (assembly GCA_011170035.1). Taxonomy (NCBI): domain Eukaryota; kingdom Metazoa; phylum Arthropoda; class Insecta; order Orthoptera; family Gryllidae; genus Teleogryllus; species Teleogryllus occipitalis. Next base: position 144,897 of record BLKR01000747.1, on the reverse strand, counting down.
ACCTGTTGAAGTTTTTCAACACAGAGTAAACAACTTCAGAAAGAAAAACGAGTGGTTGGTCCAATCAGAAGGTCGACCGGTTTCGTTAAAATATCTAATCGCTAATTGCCACCTATCCATTCTACGCCACCTTTGAAAAAATTGAAAAAGGCCTTAGTACGCCTTCCTTCCGAGGGGAAGTAAAGCCGATTGTCCTATGTTGTAGATGAACATTTTTACATGTATTTACTACATGTGAAAATATACATATCATACATTTCTTACATACACTTTTACATGTATTTACTACATGTAAATGATCCCCAAGCCTGAAAGAGACCTCTCAGGTCAATTCAAAATCGCCTGTTTCGTTGCCCGACTGTTCCGATCTATAGCTGGTAGATGGTAGGGAGCAAATTTTGCGTGGTCAGACGGAAGAACAGGCCCGATGGCCTGAATCTTGGCATGTAAAATAAGGCATAACTAGATTGAATAGAAACCTTCTACCTTCCCTTTCCTCGGCCCGCCTACTCACCGCGTAGCCGTCCCCCCCGCCGCCGCCGGCACCTCTGCCTGCACCGCCGGCGCCGCCGCCGCCCTCCACGCCGCACGTCCACAGGCGCGTGGCCGGCGCCGCCGCCAGCACCTCCAACGCCGGAGCCCGCATGGTCCGCACTGCCTGCGGCGCCCCAGGCGGCGCGCGGCGCCCGCGGCCAACGCGGTGGGGACGACGCCGGCGGCGGCAGCGGCGGCGGCGGCTGCGGCAGCGGCGGCGGCAGCGGCAGCGGCGGCGGCGGCGGATGAGCGCGTCCGCGCGGGCCGCCGGCAACGGCGACGGCGGAGGCGGCACAGGCGGCGGTGGAAACGGTGATGCAGGGGCGGTGATGCGGTGGCGGTGATACGGGTCGTGGGTGTAGACGGCGGCGGTGGAGGCGCCGGGGGCAGTAGTGTTGGTGACAGAGGTGGTGGCAGTGGTGCTGATGTGGTGGCGGCGGTGATGCGGGTGTGGTGATGCGAAGACGTCGTATGGGACGGTGGTGGAGATGGCAGTAGCGGCGGCGGGGGCGGGGGCAGCAGGGGCAGGGGAACGGGCGGCGGGGGCGGGGCGTTGGGGGACGAGGGAGGTGGCGGGGGCAGCAGCGGCACGAGCAGGGCGTGGGCTGCGGGGAGGGGAGGCGGCGGCGGCGCCCCTTATCGAGAGCGCGATGGGGACGACGTGCAATGATCGCGGTCGCAACGACCTCGGCGCTTCGGCTGCTGGCACGCGTCGCCAAGGTCGCGCCGCTGCGCTGGATGGGGTCGGGCTGGCCGGGCGCCGTGACCCGGTCCCGTTGCCCTGCACGCGGCGGAGGGATGAGGACGTTGGCAGCGGTGTCCACTGCGGAAGGAATAGCTGGCGACTAGGATAGTACAAGATGCGGTGATGGCTAACGGGAGGTAGGGGGTCGTCTTGGGTATCTCAAACTAATAGGTCTACAATAGCACATTTTTCTGGCTTTGTTTCTAAATTTGCACTTTTCGAAAATTCAGAGGTCAACGAAAATAAGATAGCCCTCATTCTTTTAAGGGGCCTTTGATTTATCCGTGGAAAAAAATATAAGAAAACAATTGGACCTTTTTTTAAGAAAATATGTTTTTTATATATTGCATTAATTTGAAGCATATATTACGAGAAAATACAAGTTTTTTTCAAAAAATTAAATGACCTTTTCTAAAGATCTGATTTTTTAGAACTGGTTTTCATGCAGTCAAAAATCTCTACCTTTAATTGTAGTTTTAAAATGTTTACTTTTTGCCATTTTCGAAAATACAGTTTGCTGGAAATGAAACTAGTAGCAATTTTTTAACCGACCTCTGATACACACGAAGAAAAAAAATTAAAGAAAAATTTTTGAACCATTATTAAGAAAATAATTTTTTAAAATTACAAATTGCCTTTATTTCCCACAAAATTGTCCGAAAACTACTCATATTTTCGAAAAATTTTACGTGACCTCATTTCAAGATCTGTCTTTAAAGAAGAGATTCCACTAAGAAAAATATCTATCTTTAATATTGTAGTATAATAAGACGTCGAAAAAGTCTAACTTCAGCAATTTTCGAAAAATCAAGCATTTCAACTAAAATGAGATCTCCACTATTCTTTCAAGTATTTCGAGGATAAAATGTAATCAAACAATTTGGAGTCATTTTTAAGAAAATTTTCAAAAAGCTGTTGAGGATTCATGTAAAGAACCCCCCAAAAATCAAAACTCGAACTCGTGGCCTCGAGTGCCTTTAAATGGATCGAGAAATATCATTCTTGGAGAAAATCGGCCGAACGGTTTTGGCTCCAGCTTTGACCATACACAATACTTCATCTTACGGAGAAAGAGCAAGAAAGTAAAAATGTATGGCTTTTTCTATCCCACTAGTCTAGCCTCATATTCTTGCAGATGGCCGTGGTTGAACAAATAAATAAATTAATAATAATAATAATAATAATAGTTATAATAATAATAATGTTACATTTCTGCAAATTACTGTATGCTCGAAGACACTTCATCGTATGTATATAACAATAAAAAAAGAATATAATTCAATATTGGAATTGTACAATAAGAACAATGGCGCTATTTCAAGAAGTTGAGGTTACATATACGGGTTTAGAGACGCCACATTCAACTTACGATTACGATTAAATTCACTGTCCTTCTGAGCACCCTCAAACGAGGGATGGCGGATGAATGGGACAGGGGGAGGAGGAGCGACAGCAGAAACTCCGAGCATCGGAACATCGGGGACACTTCGTAATGGCGTTGACTGAGCTGCAGAAGAGGAAACGAGGGCTTCTCTAGCGACGGTAGTTACCGAACTCAATGGTAGCGCAGGAGACCGATTAGGCGGCTGGTGGGTATGGGCGGCAGCGTTCGAGTCGGGCGTAGCAAGTGCACGTGCAAATGTTCGTGGCACGGCCGCCGCAACAGGCATTCGACAGCGATGACATCAGAGGAGACGTCGGTGGCGGTGACTAGAGGTGATGGAGGCGGCGGCGGAAGAGGAGGCAGAGAGCTGCGGAGGCGGAGACGAGCGCGGGGTGCGGGGCAAAGGCAAATTTGGTGGCAGTATGGGAGGTGGGGACAGTGGCGGGAGCGGTGGCGAGATCGGTGCCTGGGACGGGGGAGGGGCCGGAGCTGGGGGCTGGGGAGAGGACAGGGAGCGGGAACGGGGAAGGAACAGGGGCTAGGACAGAGGAGGGGACGGGGATAGTGACGGTTGAAGAGGTGGGAACCGTGTCGGAAACGGAGACGGAGGCGGGGCGGGGGCGGAGGCGGGGACGAAGGCGGGGGCGGGGGCGGAGGCGGGGGCGGAGGCGGGGACGAAGGCGGGGGCGGAGGCGGGGGCGGAGGCGGAGGCGGGGGCGCAGGCGGGGGCGGGGGCGGGAGCGGAGGCGGGGGCGGGAGCGGAGGCGGGGGCGGGAGCGGAGGCGGGTGAGGGAGCGGAGGCGAGGGCAGGCAGACGCGGAGATGTCTGTGGCGGTGGTCGCTGGCGGGGGCGGGGGCGGAGGCAAGGGCGGAAGCGAAGGCGGGGGCGGGAGGGGAGTTGAGGGCGGGCAGAGGCGGAGATGTCTGTGGCGGTGGCCGCTGGCGGAGGCAGTGGCAGCGGGAGGGGTCTGTAGCTGCGGTGCGGTCGGCAGTAGCTGCGGCCAGCACGTCTTGTTGAGTGCCGCATCAGGGTCGCGGCAGTGCGGCATAATAATTCAGCGCTGATGACTGTATTCAGCCTTCGTCTCTCTCTGGGAGTTTATTGAGTATTCACGTCGGTGTTACACACTGACCCGTTGCTTTGTATTCGTATAAATAGTTCTTCACTGAAGAACAAATCTAAATTTATCCAAACTAAAATTAGTACAGAGAGAGAGTCAAGTATGAGGAATTTCCCCTCACATGAATAGGATTCGCAGCTCCCAAGCATTCGGAGTAAACTCATTATTCAGTGCATTCGCAATGGCACTTAAAATATTTCAGGATTCATTCAGAGTGGCGAGATATCTACATTGACTACTATTTTCTCTTTCTACTATTATTAAAGTTCTAAAAAATTGAATTGATGTTCAAAATTTTGGATTAAAAAGAGACTTTAATTGTTTTCAGAATATCCATCTTAACAATTACTAGAAAGATACCGAGTTCTGAGATAAAGCCTAGCCTGTCGCAATATTTTAACTACTGCAAACAGATTGAGCTACTGATGTCCTAGGTTCGAGTCACGTCGACGGCGGCAGGATTTTTGACACTAGCTTTTCAGCTAGGTCGAATTCAGTCACCGTCTGGCGGAGGATTCTAGCGGCCGGCTGCTCTGATCGGTAGTTTTCCGTGGTTTCTTCGATCAACACCAGGCAAATGCCGGAGCAGTACCCTAACAAACAGGCCATGGACCGCGCGCGATCCTTCCTTCCTCTTTCTTGTCCTATCCTCACCCCTTACACACACACTTACATTAACATGCACGACACTACCACACATGCCGGGAGACAAGTCGGGGTCTTAGATCTTGTCACGGCTAGGGCGGTGCCCCGCTGATGGAAGATACCTGGTTGGGGAAAATCCCGCTAGTCGACGGTAGGTCGGCGCCGGATCTCGCCTTTCAATGGGGACCGCCACCTCCCGATAAAAAATGCTGCACTTATGGGACCAATGACCTCACTAATTGACGCACCCGGAATCACTAACAATCAATCAATACATAACATCATTTAAACTTCAGAGAACCAAAATCGGCGGAATTGGAAAATTTGAAATTACAGTAAAGGAACAGACCAATTCATTTTGGAATTCGAGGATGTCGTCAAGGAAATAATAGTCTTGCAGAATGTTTACGTAAAATGGAAATATAGATAATTTATCGCTGAAAATATTCCGCTACTCTATATGAATGTACTGAGTAATTCTCTGGAATCTGTTCACGGCTTTTTAGCGAATAACAACTGAATTGCAACTACACAGCAGCAATCTTGACAAACTGGCGGATATTATATCATTTAAAATTGTATGAGAAGAAATATTTTGTTTCAAATAATAAAGACAAGGCTTTACATTCGCACTTAACTTAGACATTTGCTTACATTTAATTGCATGTTTTTACATGAAACTGAGAAGTAAACTGTGGAACGTATTAAGTATTCTCGTTTAAGGAGATTCAATGAAACAAATTTTGATGATTAGTCATCGTAAAACAGCCTTTGATGATATAGTGGTTATCATGTCGGACTACAGAACCCAAGTTCGCGGGTTCAAGCCCGGTCAAAGTCCGGGGATTTTTGAGGTGCCAAAAATCGACGGGATGCATTCGGACGCTTGGCAGCATGTAAAACAAGATCACAGGAAAGGCACGTGGCCCATCCTGGCAAAATTAAATCCTCTAGCAATTTAGTACCAATACCAGTTTCGATTGGAATTACTGGATGAGATTGCGGATATTCTACCTACGCTATCTGGTATTCAAATCAATCGTCAACATTGGCGCACTAGCGCTTCTATGGAAAGTAGTGGCAAACTACTCTAGGTATACTTGCCCAGAACAAGTCTCTCAAGAAGGCTCTAGGGGCTTCAGAAGATTATCCTGCGCACTAATCAGTATATGGCACTAAAAGAAGAAGAGTAAGTGATCGGAACTTATTGGAATAGACACGCAAAATATGTACATACATGTGTATTTATTTTTTCAAAAATATGTAAGAAAATATATAATAAATATATGATTAAATATATAATAAATATATGATTAAATATATAATAAAATATATATAAAATAAAAATTCATGATACAGTTTAAAATTGCCCCATATGAGCACTTTTAAAATTTCGAACACAAAATATTGCCGATCAGATGTTAAGATGGATTCGGAACAGCAAGACGAATGTTCCATCTCTACAGAAGAAATTCGGCACTAGTATTCATCAAACAATATGAGTCGTAAAAAAACATAAAATACATACATAAATTATACAATGTTGTTTATGACAAGCACGTAAACCAATCCCACTATATAGCCAGTGGCGGATCCGAAAGGGTATTAACTATTAAAGGAACCAAGTTCTCTCCTAAATCCAACACACTTTACGTTGCCTCTCCAGCATCGTTCCCTAGAAAATCATAGGGAGCCTGACGAGGCAATGGCGGATTTTCAATACTAGCTAGATTGCTGGATCTAATTCATCCACTGTCTGGGGAGAATTCTAACGGCCATTGGCTTAGATCGGAATTTTTACGCGTTTTATTCTAAAAATACCAGGCGGATGCCCGGTCAGTACTCCAACAAATGAGCTACGGACCGTGTGCGAACTTTCCTTTCTCATCGTTGTTTCCTATTCTTCCCTTACATATACTCACACTCACTACAATACAACACACGTCGAAAGAGCAGTCTGGAGCATTGAGCATGTTCAGGCTAGGGAAGTTTTCCTCTTGGGGAGATACTACGAGGGGGAATAAACTCGGAAGTCGACTTATAGGTCGGAACGGAATCTCACGTTCCAGCGGGGGAAGGTACACCATTGAAATATAACATGCACTACACGAAAGGGCCAAATTATACAAATAGTAGTTGACGCTCCCCAAAACAGTAAATACACTCTCAAAAAATGTAACTGAACTCAATTTATTGAAAACAAGTGACACATGGATCGCATTTCTTTCCAAACGAGTTGTCCCATTAAGCCTTAGAGAGCGAGATTTCATGAATAAGTTCCGGATTTTAGGACCCTTATACAGGGGTGTATACTCCTGGAAGTGCAGAAAGCGCAATAAGACATGTTCCGTAAGGAATGTTCGTCATATTTCGACAAATTGTCTGCAAATTTACTTATTGTTTACGTGTGTGAACAAAACTGAACACTACGTGAACGTTATTTTAATGTAATCTTTTAATTTTTCAACAAAAAAGTTCAAGTAGTATTATAAAAATTACAGAACTATTAGAAATAATGAGAGAAAGCAAGTGGTGTTGTAGCACCACTAGTTTTCTCTAGCAATTGAAGTAGTATAACTCACAATTTTTTTAAAAATATTGCTATTTTAATAGCAGACACACAGATTAGTTACATAGTAATTTTACGTATGTATTGATTGCTTACTAACTTATTGTTTACCTTGATTGGGAGAGAGAGGATACCTACAATGGGAGAGAGAGGATTCCCGATTGAGTCCTCTTCTTAGGTTCTAATTCAGTGAATTTTATCGGGCATGAATGATAAGAGAATTTGTTTTTAATTCTGATCTCATGGCTAGGAATGTTTCCGAATCTGAACGGCATATGAGAGGGGATTTGATTTAAGTTGGAATAAAAAGGTATGACCACGAAAGTGTTGCCCTTAAGCACAGTAGAAGTTGCCTCAGAGCTCAACATATGGCAAGGGTAGTATCCTTGCTACACGCCAGCGCTTATGAATAGCAGGAGTACTGAGGGCAATGAAACCCTTGTCTCTTAATCTTCCTAAATTTTGTAGTAGAAACCACCAAATTGTTAATAAAATATAAAATGATAGAAAGACAGAAGCTTCAGTTTTGAGGGTTTAAACGTCCATGCCTTTACACGTACATGTTCAAGCTCTACTCACAAGCCTTCCTGGACGAGGAGCAATGCGGCGGCGATATCTCACAGCCGGCGCAAGCAACCTACGCAAGCGGCGCTTGAGGACGATGATGAGGATGCTTTACGTTCTGCTCGAGCCCTCCTATGACGTTTCATCAAATTTATTTTTTACTGCCGGATAATTACACTGTTCATTATCAATACTTTTTCAAATGTTTGTGCGACTTACAATACACTTTATTAAACTAACATTAACTTAACCGTGATTAAAATATATGGTAATATCCATAACCATGGTCAAATGTATATTAGACCTGGTGTAGAAGCTCACGAAGTAAGTAGGCAGGTAACCCCATCTTAATCGGGTATTTCGTCGAGTTTCCCTTGATCCACAAACCAAATAGTGAGATGGCTCCTTGTTTTGCTTCTAGACGTAGTTGTAGCTTCACTATTTGCATGTTTTTTGAGCTTTCTCTTGCTAGTTGTAGTATGAGCAGAACCGGGCGGATTGTCATTTTTAATATACAACCAAATATGTAGTTCGTTTCCGGTTCCAAATACATTTTCTATTACCGGGCGAGAAAATTTCGTCTTTGAATGTTACTAATGTTGAATGTTGCCTTCTGTTGGTATCTTTATTTTTCATTCAACTAGGTACAACACGTTCAGACTTACCAAAAGACAGCACCATATGCACCTGTGATGACGAAGAAGAATGTACAAAGTGCTTGTGGAAAAACTCAAACATAACGCAGAAAACACTATTTTCATCCAAGAAGTAGTGTATAGACTAATGCAGAGACTTATCACAACAGGACGTGTTCTCGACCCGCAGTACAGACGACAGTTGGTACAGACGGGACCAAAGAAAGGCAGACATTTTCACGCCCGGTAAGACTTCATGGGCGGCGAACTTTTGCGAAATGTATTTACGAGAGTATGCGTGTAAGTATATTAGTAATTGCAAAAACTGTGTAACTCCTAATTTAGCGTGTCGAATTTTAAAATATTTGGTGATATAGTTTGCGGTCATCAGAAGTCGCGGTTTTAAGTTGGCGTGGGTACGTCTGGAACGCTATAATAAAAGTTGGGAAAGGAATTCTGGAGTTTAAGAAACCGCGCGCAGATTATACTTCTCTCCCATAAGTCAATTACAGTTTTTTCTTTTATTGACGAGAAATAAAGCAAATCAAAATAATTGCGGAGTCCCTACTGAGAGGCTTCTTCGCACACTTCGACGCTGCTGCTCCAATCCCTTTCCCGCCATCGATCGATTGATTAATTAGTGATTCCGGACGCGTCAACTGCTAAGGTCATTCGTTCAGTAAGTGTAGTGCACGTTTTTTACCGCGGAAGGTGGCGGTGTTCTTCCCTCCGCTTGCTGGTAAAATTCTGCACCGACCTACACGCCGGCTTAAGGGACTTTCCACATCCATGTGTTCCTATCAGCAGGGTAGCGCCGCAGCCGGGACAAGCTCCAAGCTCTCGACAGGTATCCCGACATATGTTGTAGTGTAGTGCATGTGTGTGTAAGTAAGGGCTGAGAACGGGACAAGGAAGAGAAAGGAAAGATCTCGCGCGGTCAGTGGCCCGTTTGTTAAGGTTCTGCTCCGACATTCGCCTGGTGTTGACAGGAGAAACCACGAAAAAATCCAACAGAGCAACTGGCCTCTACAATTCTCCTCCCGACAGCAGCTGAATTCGGCCTCTCTAGCCAGCGGCGAAAATCTTACCACCGACAGGAATCGAACGTTAGGTTTCTGAAAACCTGAGCTGATTATACAACGCTCAGCCATATGGCTTTTTAGTTGTTAGGAGCGAGCAGTTTCTGACGAAAATATGCGAAGGGGGTGTCTACGGCCACCTCCCATTAAACATAGATTGAAGTAGTGCGAATGATAAAGTGGAGGAATACATATTGTTGACTTTTTATGGGAGGACTATTTCTGTCATCCTAGCAAACCTAGCAATCGATTCCCATTGCCACCGCAATGACATCGGTCGATGCCCTGAGCCACCTAAGCCGGTTTATCGACATCGAGGCGTCGGCGACGAAGAATACGAGAGAGCACTGCATTCTCTTCGGGGCACCGGCGCGGCGCGGCGCGGCGCGGCGCGGCGCGGCGCGGCGGGCAGTCCCAAGGTGAGCAGCACGGGGCAGCACGGCGCGCCGTTCGGAGCCCGCTGCGCGCGCGCGCGCGGAAGCGTCGTCGAGGCCGCACGCGAGGCCGCGAGCCACCGCCCAGCGCCGCGGGCCTCCTCCGCCCCGACTCGTCTCGCCCGCGCATAACGGTGCGAGATGCAGCAGTTGCGGCGGCGGCGGCGGTGACCGCAGCAGCCAGCTCCTCGCGTTACTGTGGCGTTAGAAAGCGAAAGGAAAGCCGCAACCGCCTCCAGACGTGCTTTCGCAAGGTGGAGTACTTGAGACGTACGCTTCGGTATCCTCCGTGCGAGTTCGCTCGGTTCGACGTGCAATTATGCCACGAGCGTGGTCCGAACTTGGCTCTTCTAACCATTAAAACTGTTTGTTTATTAGCTTTGTGTAATTATACGCATGGGCAATAAATTGGAATCTCAAAATGTAAACAAACAGTCCTCACGACTCATATTATGTGCTTGCGAAAGAATAGAGACAAAGTAAGTAGTCAATCATAAGAAATAACAATGATATTAAAACAGTTTTTTTTAAATGCGGAGTCAAATAGCATTTAGTGAGGGAATTATGTCTCCGGCTAGTACTGAAGTGTCTTGTTATATCCTTATTCAATATTTTCAAAAACAGGACCTTATTTTTAATATTCTAGCCAAGAAATATCAAAGAGTATGAATATAAATATATGATTAAAAGAAGGGTAAAATAATACTCTAATTTAGACAGTGGAAATATCTTTGAGTAGGGATGATATAGTTACCATTTTTGCAGAAAATGACAAGTGTATTCTACTGGATTCTCATTCTCTACATTGGTGTACAAAACGAAAAGTTAAATTCATCTTGGTTGCTGAGCAACTGAGACATGTGCACTCATGAGCATAGAGAAAATTTCTTAAAATCGTCAATCTTAACAAGGTAAGTCAAGTTGCTAGATTATTTTCGATATAAAAAAATATTTAATATCATTGAATAACACCAAATACGTTAACATTATTTATTCTCGCTAAAATAATTGTTCACATAATCACAGGAAGGCTATCCTGTAAAACTTACTTTTCACATGTTATCAACTTGCACACAGGGTAATTTTTATTACTTCCTACAAGGAAGTTGAATAAATTAAATCAAATTGCATTTTTCTTCAATTTCTTCACTTACATTGTAGCTTACTTCATACGTTCTTAAGTGAAATGTTGACATTAATGTACTTCCTTCAATAAGTGAATCACAAATCTTAATTACTTTAAAGAGACGATTCTCTCATATAATCCCTTTATTCTCTGATCTAAACGACGGAAAGAACCGACATGAGTTTTCACTACGGTTCGACGTTCCAAGCCAATGCACTCTCCCCGAGCCTCAACTTGGAGCTAATTTGGAAAACAACGCCCTCTGTCCCTCCCCCCTCTCTCTCTCCCTCTCCCCTCTCTCTCCCTCACACACAATCAGGGGGCATCCTGAAGACAGAGAAACGGAGCAAAGTGGAACAGAGAAGGACAAAAAAAAAAAAAAATCCATGATTCCCTTACGCAACAGTCGAGCCGCGACGCACGCACACACACACAGCCACTCCATTAGGACCGCGCCAGCTGCGTCATTGTCCGCGGCGGCGGCGTCACAGAGTCAACACAGCGCGGGGAGGGGGGCGTGCGGGTGGGCGTGCGGGGTCTCCGCGCGAGCACGTTCAGTATTGATGCACTCTTTTCCATTCCGGCGCGCGGATGAAAGATGCGGAGGGCGAACGCAAGGACGCGGAAACCGCCCTGAGTAAGCGCGACAACGTAAGTCCTCCCAGAGCGAACACAAACTCATAATCGAAGAAAATGTTCACTAGTCATTAAATGCCATTTTAGTAATTTTTCAAGACTTTTTTTTTTCATGGGAAGACAGAGTCTACCTTGCCTACTCTCACATTGTGCCACTGCCCATTACATCATTTTATTCCACCATTTTCAAGTTTCTGAATTCCAGCCATACTACCCGCTATCTTTACATAATACGCTAAGAATAGAAATAAGTGTTTTTACAATGTATAAGAAACCATCGATACACAACTCTGAGAGTGCGCTATTGTTGGGTGGGAAAATACTCCTCAGACCAGCGTCCAATAGATTGAATACGGAAAAAACTTGAAGTTTGCAGATTATGACTTACAAAACAGATTACCGTGCAATACACATTATAATGGCGCATAGCTCGGAAACGATGCATGATAGGCTCTTAAAACTAGGTTACTGTGTTCCGAAGACACGCGGATTTTGTAGAGAGATCTGAGGAGACAGGAATTTTGTTTGGGACGTGTGGGGTCACGTGGGGAAATGTCGAAGGCCAACGGGGAACAGGTGGCGACGGACGGGGACATGAAGGGGGCAGTTGGGGTCAGGGGGGCCCGAATGATCTTTCTTCAGTAGAATTTTACAAAATGAAATCTTTTTGATCGGTCTATTACATTTTCGAGATTTAGTTCTTTTGAGTACTCCCACTCCATAGCACGGATAATCAGAAAAGTGCAGAAATCCGCAATATAGGTAAAATTAGATTGAAGGAAAAAAACAAAAACTATCTTTCACAACAGAATTAAAGGATCTGGTTTTCTATGCAACTTACTCTCAACGCTTATCATTATTAGAATGGTTGCTCTCGCACAGTTCCGGGCCTATGCTGACACGTAGAGGTCATTGGTCATTCGAAGTTAGATTCTGCCATGAAGTAGGTTTCACATTTAAAACAACGTAGTGAGACATGTGGTGCAATGTACCAAACACGTTTAGTAAGCGATCATATAGTAAACCCAATTATTCCTTTCGTAAGATTTACTAAACATTTAGTTTCGTTCAGTAAATCGGACAAATATAAAAACGTAAGTGAATGTGTAAAGTAAATTATCAACGATACTAAACTTGTGTAGAAGATAAAATCATTTGGTTATTTCCACGTCTCCATGTCGTCACACTTAGTAAACACAGTTTAGTAAGCGGAATTTCTCCCAAATCTTACCAATTCGAGTGGTTTTAGAGCAAGTGTGAACAGTGAGAAACGAAAGGTGAATAACGTATGGTACGCTGTATTTAATATTTTATTAATATTTACTAATTGTAAGTTGAATGCTAATATAATGGTACTAATAGTGTCGGTTGCCAGATATCGGTAGCCAGGGTTCGTAGCTTCGGCTTAGCTACGGTCTCTCACGTAACCGAGATTAAGGAAGTACGAGTCTGCGGAGCCCTTGTAAATAACTACTTGGCTGAAGGTATAGAAAGAAAATATCCCCTTTCACATGTATCTTTATTAAGACTTACTAAGCAGTGTTTTAGTAAATCCAGTTACAAAGAACATCTATTCTTTTAGTAATTTTCAATGCAACTTGTTTGGTAAATATTACTAGATGCATTAGTCAACGCAAAGATTCGTTTAGTAATCTCCACTAAATGTAGTTCGTTGTGGTTTACGACCTATTTAGAAAACACGACTTCAAGTAAATAAGTATGTTAAACTAAAAATAACAACGTTAAGTAAACAAAATTAAGCACTTTGTTCTTCTAAAATAAACTATACCATGTAGTTAAATGTACTACGTGATTAATTGTAACTAAACATTTCGCTCTGTGAATTATTTACAAAGTAGGATTTTTCGCACGGGTGCAGCTAGTCCATACGGTAAGGGAAAATGACGGTTTTTCGCCACGTTTAATTCACCATCCACACAATACTCTCTCAGTGCGCTACTGCTGGATATGGCAATACTACCAGGACTACACGAAACCTTTCGGAATTTGGAAATATGAGATGTTTGCGAATTGTGATATAAGGATTACAGCCATGCTCTATGGGCGCATGCAGCACCTAACACATGGTATGCTGCAACACACTTTGCCAAAACTAATGCCTAACTTAGAATCGATCTCCTTAAGCTCTTAGAACTAGGTGTTTGTGATCCAAAGAGGACACGAGTTTCTTATGCCGAAATCTGCAAACCAGGAACTTTTGGACGATCAATAATAAGTTTTAAAGGTTCAAAGTTGGGTTCCAATTTGAAGCAAGCTTCTCTTTCAAAAACGATTTACAAAATGCGGAATGTTCCCACGGGTGCAAAAAGGAGTATTTTATTGAATCAAGAAATGACAGCGCTCTCTTTCACTTTCCTTTACTACGATTTGCTTCACTATTTATCCTTCCTAACGTTTTGCTAGAATATTACCCTCAATGAAATTAGTGGAAATGCGCGGCACACTGTAACTGTTCTTCCTTCTAATGTTATTACTCAATACATACTCATTGTTTTAAAAAATGCACATCATTTTAAGATCTACAGTTGAGGAATAAATTGAATTTATAATGAAATTTTTGGCTTTAATATTGGAGGTGTGTGGCATATTCAAAAAATCTTCGAACTTCTGCAATTTTCAAAATGGCAGAGATTATAATGAAAATCGGGACTATACAATATTTATAAATCCGCATTCCTCTCTTCGAGCAAAACATTGAAAGAAAAAAAATGCAGCTACTTTTCAGAAAATGTTGAAAATATCACAGGAGCTTCATGTAAAGCACCCCCAAAATTAAAATACCTTAATGGGCCCGGAATGGCACAACCTGTCATGTTTACCGAGTTTCAGTTCAAATACTTCTAATCTCAATCGAGTTATGTAGGTCACATACTTTCAACCATCCATCCAATTTCCCGACTTTCGGGTTCAAAATTTCATGCAAACTCTCTTCGCCTTCTGCACCGATCTCAACTATCTTCAGAATGCACTAATGGATCGTAATCCTGACGCGCTTGAGCAGTGACAGCTCAAACGAACGTTAATCGTAGATTTTACAACCGAAAATGTGAGATCTAATGTTGAGGTGATTCCAATACTTTTCTTCCCTATACTACAGTACGAGGTGCAAAAACTGTTATTCTCAAAGAGCGTAATGAATTTGCTACTATGATTTTATATTAGCACTGTAGAAGATTGAAACATCAAGATGCAATGTTGAGAATATGAGATTTTTTCAAAGAATAATTAAGTAAATCAATTTGTCATGAGCGGAATTGAAAAATGAGTGGGAGGCTCAGAACACGTTTCAAGAATATTATTTTGTATCGATTATTTTATTATATCAGTTAATGCAGAGTAGGAAAATGTTCTTTTATTGTTTTCAAAAATAGTTGTAGTAACTAACGTATTGGCAAAACACGAACTAGAAAGACCTGGTATAGAAAATAAACAATTAATTTTCTTTCCTTGCGCATACTCTCGGATTCTGTTCTTTTTGTCAGCGTGAACCTCAGTGTGAAGGTTGTGTTGTAAAACAATCTTTGCTGAACGGTCTGTTTCCTTTTAATTTAAAATTTATAAGTAATTATTAAACGTATGCTGTGGAAATTTTAGTTTCCTATCATCAAAATAAAGAACTTAGAGAAGTGTGTCTGTCATAGACGTGCGTCAACCAGGGGCGGAGCCAGCCGATCGTTTTGGAGGGGGCCATCATAGATTTTGTGTTAAATAATAAGTGTTATTATATTTATATTATTTTTGTAGTGTATATATGATACTATACAATATTTTTAAATAATTACATATTTATAATATAAATAAATATTTCAAATAATTTTTACAAATAAATGAAGGTAACAAATGAAAACTCTAGGCCTGGGGGGGGGGAGGAATAGTCCCCATGCCCCCCCCCCCCAGAGCTGCCACTGTCGTCAACTATCAAATTATATCAAATCTTCTGAACCTCTCGTTCTATTAGTGAAGGAAGTCCACACGGTAGAACACACTGTAGGCGATTCGACATCACACACTATCGGCCAGGAGACGGAAGTGGTAACAAGCGAAGAAAATTGCTAAGAAAAATAAAGTTTTTTCCGTTTCCGACGATAAAGGTGTATCTGATGCAGAGAAGTGTTCTTCTGTATTATTATTATTCTTTTAAATTGTGAAATATCTTTGGGTCGTTCTTGAGTTCTGTCAGTGGCATCCTTGTGAGTAGCAACTGAAATGAGTAAAATGTATACATACTATATGGAACGGATTATGTGATTTTTTGGCGAGTGGATTTTCAGAGGAAGTATTTCCAGATATTCAGAAGTTAAATTTATCTGAAAGGGAAAATCTAACGCTTAAATATTCATAAATATTCGAACGGATATAATTTCATGTAGAGATATTTGCAATTTATTTTTGTGTCACTTATCGTTCTTAACAACTTTTTTGTAAAATATGTATGCGAAGAGTTACTGAAAATGCCATGCTTTCTTTATTTTTAGATTTAAACACTAAACACTAAGTGAACGTATTTAGAATCTGAAAATAAAGGTAATATAAAAATAGATTCTCTTTTCATATGCGAACTGAATATAAAAATATATTATAATAATGGAATATACTCGCTATTATCCTAAGTAAATGTCACCCAAACTATCTCTGATACGAAAAATCGAAATATATGGTTCATTTTGTAAATAAAAATATCTTAAGTAATTGGGTAGAATGCACATTTTAGTTTAATCTTAAAATATCGTATATTAAAGTATCGCTTTAGATAACAATATATCGTATGTTGTGTAGAAAGAATTAGAGAGATTTTCAAGAAAAATTAATACCGGTCATCGTTTCCATTTCTAACTAGTGGAGCTAAAATAGCAAGTACTTTCTCGCCCATATTCCCGCTAAATCCTGCGTAAAGTATTCAAAGTTTCGAAAAATTGTACTAAATGACCTTATTTCAAACCCTATTGTTAAGGATACATTTCATTAAGGGAAAAATCTCTATCTTTAATATTTTAGTTGTAGGAAGACTCCGAATAACTGTGAACTTTTGCAGTTTTCGAACATGAGAACATCAGTTTTATCAACAAACATGAGATCTGCATGTCATTCACATTATCCAACAAAAAATATTAATAAAAAACAATGGAGCAATTTTTTTGGAAAATTTGGAAAATGTCCCAAGGGATTCATGTAAATTCCGCCCTCCCCCCCAAAAAATAAAATATCGGTTTCAAATTCAAGGGGCTGCGACATCAGCCAGATCGATTGGGGAATTTCAATTTTGGAGAACATCGGCTGAACGGTTCAGCCGCTAGTGTTGTTCACTGACGGATAGACAGACACACAGACTAATAGACTGATAGACTAATAAACAGACAGACAGATAGATAGATAGATAGATAGATAGATAGATAGATAGATAGATAGATAGATAGATAGATAGATAGATAGATAGATAGATAGACAGGTAGAAGAGCAGGAAGGCAGGAAGGCAGGCATGCAGTCAGACAGTCAAACAGTCAAACAGACGGACGAACAGACAGACTGACGTTTTGCCGTCATTCGATGTTTCGGTATCAAGGGCCCACAAAATATGAATTCTGGATACACAACGTATTACAGGATTTTCGTTCTAAATTTTGCAACTGGATTTATCCACTTTTTCGTCACCAGGGCGCGTAATATGAGTTTTTCTGCTGAAAATTTGTGTTTTTTTCGAGCAGCATTAGATAATTTTCACTCTACTCCGTAGCTAGAAAGTATAAATGAATATAAGTATCTTACCTTAGAAGAAAAAATATATTTTCGAAAAAGGTATTTTTTGCTTTTCTGGGGTTACTTTAGGGAAAGCCGCGATATTTCCAGAAGTGATGGCTTTCCGTAGCGCACATGCCAGCTCCCTATTATGCATCATTTAATGTATATACTTTGTTTTATATCTTCACGTTTTCAATAGATTGTTACCGGCTGACGTGATTCAGAACATCCACTGATTTCACTGCAGTGTCTCTGACCGGGAGGTCTTCGGGTTCGAGTCCAGACGGTGGCAGAGTTTTCGACACTAGCTTCATAGCTAGGTGGAATTGAGCCGCTCTCTGGAGGAGAATTCTAGCGGCCGGTTGTTCTGATCGGTAGTTTTCCGTGGTTTCTCCGATCAACACCAGGCGAATGCCGGAGGAGTAAGCAAACAAACAGGCCACGATCCGTACGGGATATTTCCTTCCTCTTTCTTGTCCTATCTTCACCCCTTGCTTACACACACTGTAGTGTCGTGTCACCCCTTACTTACAAACACTTACACACACTTGCTTGCACACATACCGGGAGACCAGTCAGGAGCTTAGAGCTTGTGCCAGCCGTGGCGGTGCCCCCGTGATGAGAGAAACCTGGACAGTAGGCCGACATAAAGTTAGGCGCCGTATCTCATCAACCAGCAGGGGGAAGGACAGGTCCTCTGCCGAGATAAAAACACGCAACACGCTTACGGGAAGAATGACCGAAGCTATTGACGCCCTCGGAAATACGAAAAAATCAATCAAGGGATTATTTAGATTTCTCTCTGATGACCACCTCGAATCACACGGACAGAGCGTTAATTAACCAGGTCTCGTATTATCGGAAGTACATTGTGCATTTCTTATTATACGTAAGCAATGAAAAAAATAAATCTTTGAAATATGGTACATTAACGATCATTAGAACCAATTACTAATTTCAAGCTCCGGCAATCAGATGGTTTTCATACACAAACTTCGTTGGCAATATTGATCTCGCAATCAAGTACTTATCCAAACATGCACACTATGCTCCAAATCAATCATATTCTGGTCATTTACATCCAAAACAATCAGATTAAATTTCGCATTTAAGAGGAACCGTACGCCTCCATTAGTCCCGTATTAAAGGCGCACACCCACGGGCGACCGCGAAGGGCGCATCGGAGCGATGCATTCGCAAAGCCTTTACGGGACGGAGCCGATGTGCAAGGGCGGGCTGCCAAAGGGCGAACGAGCTGAGCGCTGGGGGTGGGCAGGATGGGGGGCGAGGGTAAGGGCATGGCGGGGCGGTGTCGGTGTCGGTGTCGAACGCGCGGCCGGCCGCAGATGCAGGTGGTGCGCGACGCTGCGGAGGTAACGAGGCGTTTCGTAACGAGGCGCTTGCAAAACCCCGGGCCCCCGCCCCCGCCTCCGCCCGGGCGGGGGCGAGCGGCCGCGTAGTCAGGCCGGCCGACCGGCCGGCCTTCTCACCCGACCGCCGCGCCGGCCCACTTGCGCCGTGGCGAACAGCCGGCGCCCGCCCGGCCGCCTGCCGCTCCCCCCCGCCCGCCGCCCACCCGCCGCGGCGCACACCAGGACGCCACGCTCCAGCGGTCGACGCGGCGCGACGCGGCGCCCGCGGTCCAAAAACGCTGCGGGGGAAAAAAGAGAGAACTTCAACAGACAGAGGGAAGGGTGTTGAGTTGACATTGATTAACTGATTCATTAGTGGTTTCATGGAGCATCAACAGCTAAAGTCTCCAGTCCCGTAAGTGTAGTGTGCGTTTTTATTGTAGGAGATGGCGCTGATCTTCTCCCGTTGCATATTGAGATCTGGTGCCAACCTTCGCGTCGGATTGCGGGGTTATTTCCAACCAGGTATCTCCAACCAAAGGGGCACCGCCCCATCCGGGACAAGCTCTAAGCTTAAGCTAATCTCCCGCCATGTGTGACAGTGTAGTACATGTAAGTGTGTGTGTAAGTAGAGGTTGAGGATATGACAAGGAAGAGGAAGGAAAGATCGTGCACCATGCGCCTTTAGGGGACTGTTCCAGAATTCGTCTGATTGGAGAAACCAAGGAAAAAATACCGATCACAGCAGCCGTTCGATAGAATTCTCCTCCAGGCAGCGGCTAAATTCGTACTAGCCATCTAGCGAGTGTCGAAAATTCTGCCACCGTCGGGACTTGACCCCCCTCCCCCGACCTCTCGTTCAAAGGCACTGCGGGAACATCAATTGGTGCATTGAGCTACCTAAGACGGTGGAAGGGTGTTGAAAAACAACAAATAATAGGAAGAGAGAGAGAAGGAAAGAACGATAAAAAAGAGGCACCCGAAGAAAGAGCCATATTGCAGGTAAAAGAGTGAGAGTGAGAGTGCGAAGAATTAGGAGCACAAACGACGTACAAACACGGTTCTTATAATTATGCTAAATAAGAATTCCGTAACAAGGAAACCCTTTAAAAGCGAGGTCAAAATACCTGAATAACTGTAATTTAATGAAGAGAGGTGGGTATGAGTCAGAGTGTATAAGTGTGTGCTTGTTGTGTTTGTATGTGAATGTGTGTGTGTGTGTGTGTGTGTGTGTGTGTGTGTGTGTCTGTCTGTCTGTCTGTGTGCGCGCGCGCGTACATGTGTGTGAATTTTAATCTGATCATTTAATTTTTCGACATATTTAACATTAAATACCATTACCATTAAATAACATTAATATATAAATATATAAATATTAATATATTAATATATATAAATATTAATATATTAATATATATAAATATTAATATATTAATATATATAAATATTAATATATTAATATATATAAATATTAATATATTAATATATATTAATATAAAAATACCATTAAATACCATTAAATAACATTAACCATAACGGATTTTTAAATATCCTTTTTATAATTAAATTCACTTAACCCTATCCCACGAGTAAAATGAACCAAGCCAAGCATGAAAGAGAAGACTTGGAACTAAATCTCCTTGATTTCCTTGAGAAACTTCATTCTTTAGACTTACGTTTTACTTCTTACGTTTAGGTTCAAATTGAGATAACCTTACAAATAGTCTTTTCTTTCATTTATCGTTAATCGGTGGCCCCGATGGCGTAGGGCAGTAATGACGGAGTGGTTTAGGACGAAACGAATACCCTACAGTGCCGCAGTTTGGACTGGAGGATATGATGGGATGATGATGGTTAAAAAATTAAAAATCCTGATCCGTGACCCATTCGATGTAGTGCTACTCCGGCATTCTTCTGGAAGTGAACAGGAAATCACTGATCAGAGCAGCCAGCTTATAAAATATTCCGATAGGTGCCACAAACCCACAGGAGTCTGACACATCAAGTAAATTTCTCGCATCTTACCGAGATCGAACCCGCGACACACACACACACACATACACACACACACACACACACACACACACACATTAGTTCACTCGAGCCGAAAGACGTTGATTTTTGCGCACCGTTATTGGCGTTGGTAAGCGTTTAATATAAATTCTAAATTTCGAAGCTAGCTGGCTTTCAATCGAAATGCTTTGATGAATGCGCCATTAATATTTTTAACGAAGTCTTTTCTGAAGATAAGCGTTTTCAGAAATATAGTATAATCAATAAACAAGTGACTGATATGCTAATATTGGGGACTAAACTTTCACATTGATCATTTTATTTCAAATAAAAATTTACATTACAAATAGTATTACGAAGTAATAGAAATAAGACCAACATCAATTATACACGCTCTTCGAAAAAAATGTATTTTAATTAATACTTCAAGAGGTAATAAAATATTTCACTATAATATGATATTATCATTGTAAATATTAATATTATTATTATTCAATAAATTCAATTCATTGGAAGTGCATTTGTAACTATAATTTACGAGTTTAATGGTTACATTTTTTTAGAAATAAATAATAAAATAGACATATAAATGTAAATTCACGGGTATTACATGCCCAAGGTGTTGCTATAAATAATATCAGTCAGCATCATTCCAGTCATCCACATTTCAATTCCGGTAAGGAGTTCGTACTTCTGTGGTCACTATGTAATCTGAGTTTCCTTTTTTAAGTGCATGCTTTATGCTTCAAAAAATGAATGGCTACTAATAATAATTAAAGCCAATGTCAGAATAATTATTTATCATAAATAGCCAGCGTAAGATTTACTTCACAAACTAGAGGCTGTATTTCAGTTTAACGGTGGCTGATAAGAGACCATATGACCCCCATAAATAAATCTTTCAACCGTGTGCTAGATTACGCTCTACTTTCATTGCAACGTCGAGGAGCAACTTCATCCAATTTGTCCTTTAAAGGTAGTCCAGAACCCCAAATACCTAGTATGATAATTGATAACGGGTCATGTTCTTCCCTTTTTCCAAATACACACTATTGAGTGGTGGAAACTATAAGCAAGAATGGTCAGTATTTCTGTGCATTAATCCTCGACGGTCATAGCAGCCTATGATTTGAATTTTTTTAATTGTTCGAAATCAATAATTCAGGGTTGTAATGCTCTTCATGTTCCCAATGTTGGTAGATTTGATTGATTACTTCCAAGGTTCCAGGTTTGATTGATTATTAGTGATTTCGAGCACAATGGTCATTATCCCGTACGTGTAGTGCGTGTTTTTGCTCGGGAGGTGGCGGTGGTCTTACTCCACTGGATGGCGGGATACGGCGCCGATCTACCGTCGGCTAGCGGAATTTTCCCCTGCCAGGTATCTCCCACTAGCGAGGCACCCACAGAGGCACCGCTTAGGTCAGGACAAGCTCTAAGCTCCCGACCGGTCACCCGGCATGCGTGGTAGTGTAGTGCCTAAATTGTCGAAAATCCTGCCACCGTCGGGAATCGAACCTAGAACCTCTCGGTTAGAGGAACTGCAGTGTCATCAGCTGATGCCCTGAGTCATCTCTCCCGGTCAATGTAGGTAGGTCAATAACTCAACTTTTCGATTTTATAACTTGTTATAATATTTTACAATATGCATTAGTTTATATTACTGTTCTAATTTGATTTCATCTTAAATATGTTCTGAATATGGAAATATCAAGTTATTTAGGAATGTTATTATCACACCTAACTTTGAAAGCATTTTTGTACCCCCACCTTTTGACATGTTGGTATTACCTTTACATTACTTTTAACTGAAAAATCTTGTATCTTATTATTTGATTCTGTATAATAAAAGTTTAGTTTTTTAATCTTGGACAGAGTCTAAAACCATGCTCACTGAAACGTTTTTACTTCCACGTATACGTAAATGTATACGAATTAATATACGTAATATAGAGAACGTTATGTAATGCTACGGAAAATCGAACCGCCTGAACCATACGTAGGTTTTTTTCTAAAACGGATATTCAGTCGTTCGATCTGGCTCGGCTCGAGGCTTTGCTATTATGAAAACAATGATGTCAAAATTTAGGGGTTCTTGAAGTCCCCCAAGAAGTGCTGGGGCAATTAGAAATTACTACGAGAAGGTCTGTGCCATTCGGTAGCATCACTAGTTTTATTATAAAAGGTGTTTCTTATTTTATTGGAATAGTTTGATTCAAAAACTAATGAAAGTAATGTAATGATAAAAAATAATAATAATATGAAGTATTAAAATATACGACTTCGTTTTCATCCTAAATATTTTAGATTTTTTGAGAACATGCATTCAAAAAGTTTACCAAATATAAGGCATATATTGCTTACTTTAAATTAAAACAAGTTTCTATTTGTACTCTTCAAAAATGATTTTTCCTTCTCGATTTCTTACAAGTTGGCATTAGACGTAGTGTAGGATAAATAAAAACTGTAGTTGTTATCACTTTCAAGGTCATATGTGCTATGAAATAATATGTTTCAAGGAAGTATGTGTTGTTGCATTAATATATATGATTTCTTTTAAGCTGAGAGTTACGGTAAAAAATTAATCAGTTCAAGCTGTTCACGCTCATCCCGTGCAGCAAAGTCGTAAGCATTGTTTTTCCAGTATTTGTAGTAATGTAATTTTGCAACGCGTTGTGTCGACATATTACTGTCAATACCATTAAAACGACATTAAGTGCCCACGTGAGTTTAGTTGAGCCCTTTTTTCGTAAAAAAATAAATAAAAATAAAGTTCCACCGGCTGAGTTTAGCTGGGAACCAGGTGCCTACAGGAATTCCCTCAGGTTCGAATCCCGACGGTAGCGGATTTTCGACATTAGTTAATCAATTAGGTCGAATTCAGCCGCTGTGAGGAGGACATTCTAGCGACCGAATGCTCTGATTGGTAGTTTTCCAGAGTTTCTCCGATCAATATAAGGTCAATAAAGGAGCAGTAACCTAACAAACAGGCTACGACCCGCACGCGATCTTTTCTTCCTCTTCCTTGTTCTATCCTCCCCCTCATACACAAACTCACACATTTACTCGTACATGCACTACTCTACCAAACATGACGGGAACTTGAACTTGTCCTGTCTCGTCGGCAGTGGGCTGGGGGAGATACCATGTGATGAAAAATATTCCTCAAGGGGAGATGTAAGTCGTTGCCATGTAGCAGGAAGGAACACCGCCATCTCTCGGAATAAAAACATTCACTACATAAACGGGACTAATGACCATAGCAGTTTACGTGCCTAGAAACATATGTCAATCAACCATAGTTTCATTAGTATGACACTGAAGAGGCGTTCGGCCGTTTTTTGGCATTAGTTGACAATGTAACTGTGCGAATTTATAAACCATAAGTGGACTATTATCTTCTTTGACACAGACATGTAACCTATGGAATTTACTCCGGTCACATCTGACACGCGTGGCAGATGGCATATAAATCAGTAAAAAATGTAATATTAAATGAATTTATTAACAACTAGCTGACCCGGCGAACTCTGTTCCGCCTTAACAGCCGGTGCCATCTTTTTCTCCGGAAAACTTTAATGCACCACAATACTCGCAAACAACGTTCATTGACCCAATGTAAACGCTAGGGTGCAAGCTGTAATCATTGCTGCAATCGTATCGAAACGCTGCTCGATTCAAATCAGCACTTGATGAATTTCTTGTTCTGCTTCGAAAATTATCAATTTGTTGACCTCTGTTGTTCGCTCGACGATTTTGCATTGCCAACCGAGCCGTTTCACGGGCTGCCTCACGTTGCTCTTGTGATTGAGAAGCACGAAGTCGAGCCATACTAACGCGGCGCTCTTCACGTGCAATTTCTTGTTCTTCTTCAGTCCTTCCATTAGCAATGTTTCGTATCCTTCTTGCATTACGGCTTTGTCGGGAAAGATTCGATCGTCTTGGTCGCGGCAATGATAATTATACTTCACTTCACTTTTTAACACGCTTTTATTAGCTTCATTTGTATCTTTGCTTGATTGCTTGCTTGTTCTCCGCTGCAGAACGCTTCTGCACAGAAAACTTAGGCGAAAAGGCGTGAGAACATACGAAAACGCGTGAAAACGTGCGAAAACGCATAAAAACGTGCGAAAACCCTCGAAAAGGTGCGAAATCACGCGAAAACGTGCGTTCTCACACAGGAACGCTGTCGAACAGGATAAACAGTATCCTATGTCCGTCTCCTGGCTCTAAGCTTCCTGCTCACCAATTTTCAGCCAAATCGGTACAGCCGTTCTTGAGTTATAAATAGTGTAACTAACACGACTTTCTTTTATATATATAGATGAAGTGATGTGAATAAATTGTTTTGCCAGTGGAGGGAAAGTTTGAAAAATAAAATAATTCTGATATTTTACAAATTATAAAAATTCAAGAAGTTGATTTTATGGATATGAAATTAATTTTCGATCAAAAAAAGGTTTTAAAAAATCAAAAATTAACACCCAATCCAATCTTTGAATCCAATCCAATCCCAATCCAATACACCCAATCCATTCATATAAGGTAGCATTGGCATCTTGCAGGTAAGACAGATCTCTTTATGTTTCTCCTTCAATAACAAAACCTAAATATTACATTAACGCATTGTCTTGTACTTTACAAAATAAATAATACATTTGTTTGATTAGAATAATATCACATCATAATGGCACTCAAGATGCATTAAATAAATGAAAAATAAAGCTAATAAAGTTAAAAATTACTGCTCTTTGAACCGTCAGATCGTAATATGACTAATAGAGTCGTTGAGTAATAGTTGTTGAGAAACAAATAGAAAGAACACACACCCAATGCGTCAACTAAATTTGTCAAAACATTAATAATGACCAAATTATTTTTTAAATTATTTTCGAAAACTATTGTATACTTTCCTTTTTTCCAATATGCATCCTACTGATCCGTGGATGGCGCCCCCATAAAAGTAAGGATAGACGCTAGCAGCTTCCTGATTTGTGTTCGCAGAAGTTGGGGGCAGTTTGTACTTGGTACCAACAGATACGTTTCCCTCTTGGATCAGAAGAGTGAGTAGATGTACTGTAGAGTAAATAGGACCGTAATGCCTGGAAAAAGACCATTGGCGACGCTCGAGAAAGTTGGAGAGTGGACGTTAATGAGGCAGGAGGAAAACCGGTGATCGTGTGAGAAGAGAACGTAAACACACGATTACACGGGACCAAAACATGCCGCACCGCAAGTCTAAATCCTGTGCTGCAATCATACGTGTGACGGCCAAGTCTCACTTGCCATATTTTACTGGTAGAGGAGTAAAAAAGAACTAACTTTTAACTTCTAGTATTGCCGTTGTGCAAAATAATAAGATTATATACGTATAGGTGTGGCGATTGTAATGTTTATGCTGTTTGTGAAAAGAAATTGTCTTTGCATAAAACTTACGTTTACAGCTTAATTATTTTAGACTGTTTGTTACCATTTCCATAATTTACATTGTGGCTATGGGCGTACGTTATAATTAGCGCCCAGAAGTTCACGCATTTATTGTTACCAAAAATAGGCATTTATTTTACCAGAAAAGCATTAATGTTTACTAAAATAGATAAGAAAAGAGGCAGGTAAACAATAAAAATCACTATCTAAAAGAAATGGTTGTAAAAAATTAATAAATAGAATGATTCAAATGTTTATTCCAACTCTAAAATTTACCTATCACTTACGTGGAAGGTAACGATCTTTTCTTTGTAATCTTGATTACACACGGTGTTTTCTTAAACTGCGTCTTTCAGGAAGATTATTTCTCAGTTACAGAAAATTACTCATAGTGGCATACTAAATTTTGGTTCCGGAAGAATCACTCCCGGCGATGTCTCTACGAACTGTTATTGTGTACTCTCTTTTGAAGACAAAACGCAATTGTGTAATCGCCACCACTGAGAAGAGCCGCATCGCTTATTTTGTACAGAGAGATATGCCCTCGAAGGAGATTGCAGGACAATTTGAAGATAGGTGAGCTAACAAATTATGACGGCGAAAATGAAAGAAATCCAAAAATCTTTACTGATATCTTTTCCCACTGAGCTTTTTCACACTCCCTTAAAGTTTCCACTTGTAGAGAAAACATGAAAGTGCTTTCATGTTATCTAGGCTTGCAGGTATGTTTCCAGCTTGATGATGATCGATGCCAGGTGAAAATAGGAAAATAATGACGAAAAAGGAAGAAAAATACGAAAATAATACAAACACACTAAAAATAGACAACAGAAACTAAGACACAAAAAGCCGAAATGGAAACCTAAAACAACTCCAGAGGCACAGTTAAGTGATTCCTAAAGTAAAAAGTGTCAAAATCGTAACAGTAATAATAAAAAGGCCTTCTACTAAACTTACGGTGTCTAGTTATGATCGTCTTCTTGGTCTCGGTTACCAAAGCAAAAGCAGCACAATTGTCCATCGCGATGTGAAGCCGAGAAATCTTCCAGCATCAATAAAACAACACGTGGGTCTAAAAAAAGCCAGCGAATACACCGGCAAGACAATTGAACTGCGACGTGGGAGGCAGCGGTGACGGAAGGGGGCGGCGAGAGATGGAAAGGTCGGCGTGACGTATTCGGGACGGGGCCGCGGGAACGGAGCGGCGAAAGTCCCTCACTGCGAGCGCCTGCCTCTCCGCCCGCGGCTTCGCTTCCGCTCGCCCACGGGGGCGCGCGCGGCGCATGCGCCGGGCCAGGGGAAGCTCGACGGGATCTCTTGCTCTACTTGTAAAACGAACTGATTAATTTGAATGATCTTGGCTGTCCGGGTGACGCAGCCTCGAAGGCTGTGTTGCCAACGTTTCGACCATCATTTCGTGGTCTTCCTCAGGGCTGGTCTGCCAACGGTCTGCTGGTCGACCACGAAATGATGGTCGAAACGTTGGCAACACAGCCTTCGACGCGGCGTCACCCGGACAGCCAAGATCATTCACATGACTCCGGCCGCGGAAGCCTACGACTGAACTGATTAATTATTTTATTTTTTACTGATACGTTATTGCTTGTTATTTCGATACGGAGCTCAATATACACTGCAGCACTTACCTGGATCGAGAGGATCGTCGTCATGAGGGAAATATGAAAACAGTTGAATGATGCTACATGGTCTCTTATGGAGGGACCGGGAGAGATGGTTCAGGGCATCAATTGATGTCACTGCAGTCTCTCTGACGGGAAAGAACTAGATTCGATGGTGGCAGGATTTTCGACACTATCTTGTCAGTTGGGTCGAATTCATTTACTGGAGGAGAAATGGCTTCAAGCGGCTGGCTGCTCTGATCGGTAGTTTTCCGTGGGGTCTCCGATCAACATCAGACGAATGTCAGAGTAGTACCCTAACAAACGGGCCACGGACCGCGCGCGATCTTTCCTTCCTCTTCCTTGTCCTATCCTCTCCCCTTACACACACACACACACACACTAACATGCACTACACTACCACACATGCCGGGAGACCAGTCGGAAGCTTAGAGCTTGTCTCGGCTGCGGCGGTGCCCCGCTGATCGGAAATACCTATTTAGGGAAAACCCCACTAGCCGACGTAGATCGGCGCCGGATCTCGCCATTCAGCGGGAGAAATACCACTGCCACCTTCCGAGAAAAACATGCACTACACTTACGGGACTAATGACCCTGCGCCCGGAATAACTTACAATCAATTTCATGGAGGGAATTATAAAAGGGAATTACGGGAGGGAAATATGAAAAGACAAACCAAGTCAGGTTAACATCTAGTTAGTGAATAAGTCAAACTGTATAATTAAAGTTAGGTAAAAATAATAAAATCTTGTATATACCACGGGCGTTAACTGGTGCTAATGACCATCACTAATAAAGACAATTTTTTATAATAATAATTATTATTATTATCATTAGAATACTTTAAACACCCTTGATGCATGAACTATTGTGTGTCCTGGCGCGTCAACTGGTATGATCATTACTAGGGCCCGGATTTTAATGACCTAAAAATCAGCGAAATATGCAAGCATTGATGACCTAAAACCTATGTAAATATGACCATAAAAAATTACGTTATACAAGTTTATTTTTTTAAAATCCCTGTTGATTTTTTGGGCATAACAAATACAAAATTCACTCAAAAACAGATTATGAGTACGGTACATACGGTATGCTGTCTTTGGAACTAACTAGCATTAAAAAAAAATTGCTTGTGTCTGTAAAACAAATCAAGTACAGTACAATAAAGCCCATCAACGAAAATGTCTCGCTTTACTACTGAATACTTCTTATTTAATTTTTTCTAATTTCCTCTCAGTCTTCAGTTTCTAGAGAGTTGCATTGGATCACAAGGATTATTTTCAGGTTTTCTTAAAAGACCTACAGTTGCCGCTGAGAATAGTTTTGTATCTGGGAAAGCTCCTCTCCACATTACATGTTACGGAAGCGTATTTGAAGGCGACGATGTCACTGTAGATCATTTTTGGTTCATTGTCTTCAAAGTTGCGGCTTTTGCAGAAATTATATCGATAACTTTGCACATTGTAGAATATCTAGGATTTCGCTGAAGAACACTCAGCAATTTGTCGTACACTTTTTCAGCCACATGACCGAGAGCTCGACCCAGCTCACTTCGTTCAAATTCACTTACGTTTCAAATAATCCTTGTGGTATAATTTTTTAGTATATTTGTGACAATATAACCTGATACATTGTCATGCGAGACACATTTTCAAGCCTTTTATTCATGTGTCCATAACAATATGACATATGTATGCATTTTGGGCAAAATTTTGCCAAAATATGACCTTTTACTAAAAACGGACCTTAAAAATATGACTTTATATGCACAATAAAATTTTGTTTATCTAATCGACAATACCTGGATTAGTGCATAAATTGTTTTATAATTCTCCCGAAAGTTCAGAAAAAATATATGACTTGTCATTAAAATCCGGGCCCTAATCATTAGTCCCGTAAATACAGTGTATGTTATATTTCGGAGGAGACGATGTTCCTCCCCCTCTAGAACGTGGGATCTGGCACCGACCTGCACCTGGGCTTGCGAATTTCTCCCCTTGTGGTATCTCTGCCAGAGCACTGCCCCAGCTGGGGCAAACTCGTATGGTGGCGCATTGAAGTGTAAGTGTGTGTATGTGTTAAGGGAGTGGAGGGGACAAGCATGACGAAGGAAATATTGCGTGCGGTTCGTGGCCCGTTTGTTGACGTACTGCTCTGGCATTCTTGCACTACTCAGAAGTGAGGATTATAGGGCATATAATAATTGTGAACAAATATTTTTCTCTTTTAATACTATGAGCAAATTAATTATCCAAGGTATTTTTCCCAGAAGTGTTGAAAAGAAAAAGAAGGGAATGTGGAAACGCGGATGATAAAGAAATGTCAAAAAAATTATAAATAGTAGTAAACACTTTTTACAGATCAGAGACAGCTCAGAGACAGCAATGTAGCGTCTCCACAGCGAGTCTCACCGGGACGACCTATGGTTCAAGTCCCGACGGAGGTGGGACTATAGCTATTTCCGATACAGATACCAGATGGGTCGATTTCAGCCGCTCGGATGGGAAGTTTTTCGTCGTTTCTCCTTCCTAGCACCAGTCAAATGCTGGAGCAGTTTCACCCCAACGGGCCGTGGAATCGCGTGCGACCTTTCCTTCCCCTTCCTTGATCTATCGTCTCCCCTTCCTCAAACACATTGACCTTTATATACACAACGCTACCACTCATGCCGAGAGACCAATCGCGATCTTAGAGCTTCTCTAAGCGGGGATAGTGCCCCTACTGGGGAGATACATGGAGGAGGAAAACTAATCAAGGCGCCGTGTAAGTAGAATTCGGATCTCACTATTCAGCTGAGCAGGAACACCGCCTATTTTTCGAGAAAATTCATTCACTACACTAAGGCGATTAATGACCGTCGCAGTTGACGGTCTGGAAACAATCAATCAATCAATCAATCAATCAATAACAGACGATGCTGCTTCGTTCTTTTTTAAACAAGTGATTCGAATGCGAAGTCGATCCGTAAGGGTTATAGTCTAGTGGGGAAAACTTACTAAATGAACCTCCCGTGGATATGTGGAATTGTAAATCATATTATCTCATTTAGGCTTGGCTGGTTTTTGAAGCTATGTCGAATGCAAGAAGAAAGAATGGTCAAGGTTTATAATTGGCACCCGACTGCAGCAAGAAAGAAAGGGAGACTGAAAAACAGATGGAAACATGATGTTATGATGGACATTAAGACTAGGGATTAGGAATTGGCATGAGGTGGTTCACGATAGAGGAAAATGGAAGGCAGTTGTGGAGCAGGCCAAGACATTCAAGAGAATGTTGTAGCGCCTTAGAAAAAGAAGAAAAAGAAGAAAAAGAAGAAGAAGAAAAAGAAGAAAAAGAAGAAGAAAAAGAAGAAGAAAAAGAAGAAGGAAAAGAAGAAGAAAAAGAAGAAGGAAAAGAAGAAGGAAAAGAAGAAGAAAAAGAAGAAGAAAAAGAAGAAGAAAAAGAAGAAGAAAAAGAAGAAAAAGAAGAAGAAGGATATGTGGAATTAAAGTCAACTTACTTTCAGGAAAAGTCAAAATAGATTTGCTAAATTCTTTCAGTGCTTTGCACGTCATCAAACGCAATGCTCTTCAGAAGTGCGTCATTGTAATCGCGTGTATTTTCCTTTGTGGATGTGCGCTCGATCTAGCAACCTACATTTTGTCGGTATGAGGCACAGGGCAATTCCCGCAGTTTTCCGGGTGGAATGCCGAAAAGCATTTACAAAATAAAGAATGGTACACTCAACGTTCCAGACATTCTGAATTTGTGTCAATTTCTGTTATACACTGTTCACAAATTTTGAATAGCATACATTTGGAAAACAAGAAAAAACATCTCAGTATACCGAGATGAATATGTTTAGTGATATTATAAGGAACATCTATCTTTCTGATACTAGTTTCTAGCATATTTACTATTACTTAACTAACAATATTACTTTCACTATTACTTAACTCTAACTTAATTACTATTATTTTTATTATTATTGTTATTATTATTATTATTATTATTACACTAGATATATGGGAAATGACTTGTGCAAAAGTTATATATTTGAAATGTAAATTATTTTCTGCATGCAATAAATACCGATTTGATGAGCTATGAATAAATTTAAAATTGTGCAACCTCTTGTTATATATTAAAATTATGATTTGGGTTCTTGTAATAGAATTTTGACCTAAACTATGTAATATTATATTCAATCTATTTTTGTTACAAAATGAATGTTGTATTTATTTCTCATTGAATAAGTTCATTAATTCGAAATTTAATTTTTTTATCAGAGAAAGCAGTAAAAACTGTATCTGCTGTACGGAGAAGTATTATCTATTTCCATATATATCCCAACGATTCTATATCTTTTCTGACGAGTTATTTGTGTTAGGTACAGAATAGGCAATGACGCTCTTGCGGTTTCCTTTTGTTTTGCAACCACAGTTTTTTGTGACCTTGTCGTGTAAGAGAGCAATTAAATTTCATGCAAAAGCGATTCGTGTTCATTAAATACAAATAGTGCCCATAAATTTCACTATTATCAAAACTGCAGTAATTGTCTTCTATGAATAAACAGAAAACAATTTATCTACAAAAAGGGAACTCCATTGACGAAAAACATATAACACAATGTATAAATGTTTGAACAATGTAATTTCAAAAAGGAACACGAATTTGTAATATTGAACATGATAAAAAGTAAGTTGTTGTGAATGGTATGTTAAGTTCTTATGATAAAGGTCGGTCAGAAGAGCCATTTCAAAAAAACAGTTTTCCTTTATTTTGTTCGTCCTCTGTTCGTGCTAAATTGATAAATACATTTTTTTTTATTTATTACTTCTCGTTCGACAATTATGTCTTTCGAGGGTTTTGAGAATACAAAATATTACATAGCTTGTTAGGATATGGCCATCCTTAAGTCACGGTAGGTTTCTGAACTTTATTGAAGTTTTTATTTTTTGGATTATTGTTCTGTGATTAAAGATGGTATACTGGTGGAAAGGTACGAGGGGAAAGCCAAGTTAAGGAGGTCTAAGTTTATCTTTCGGGAATCTTGATATGATTCGCGGACTGCTATTGTTTCTTCCTAGGTTGAATCTTGCAGTGCATGGAGCATTTGGTAGGTGGTTGAAGAAATTGCTGGCAAGATTTTTTTATTGTCTCCTCAAATTCTGGTATGTTTAGTTCCCGTCGGATTTGTCGGTTGGGGATGAACCATGGCGCATTGAGAGTTATTCTCAGATATTTATTTTGGAGAACACTAAGTTTGTTGATGGAGCTTGGTGCAGCACCACCCCATACTGGGCATGCGTAGGACATGGTTGGTAATATAACTGACTTAAAGATTAATAGTCTGCATTCTAACCTCAGGGGTGAACGGCGATTTATAATATGTGATAAATTGGAAATTTTAATTTTTGTTTTGTCAATGACTGCATTGACATGGGGTTTCCAGGTGAGTCTTTTATCGAAGAGAACCCCGAGGTATTTTATAGGGGAGGTTGACCAAGGGATTTTTGTTCCTTGGATTATAATTTCTGGAGGATTTTTGGGGTGGCGGAGAGTAAAGATTTTGCAGATACTCTTATGTGGATTAATTCTAACTCTCCAATTCTGAGTCCATTCTACATAGTTATTCACGCACTCTTGTAGGTGATCCTTTGCTACTAGAATATCGGGGTTTGTAGCGTAAATTGCTACATCATCTGCGTATAATGCTAAATTAGCGTCACCTTCAGATGGAATGTCGTGGCAGTAAATATTAAATAACGTGGGAGAGAGAGCTGATCCTTGAGGAACACCTGCGTTGATTTGGAATGTTCTTGAAGTGACATTGTTTATTCGAACTATAAATTCTCTGTTGGAGATGAAACTTGTTAATATTTTTATTAAATAATCAGGAATACCCAGGTCGTGCAATTTATACTCGAGACCTCTATGCCAAACTTTGTCGTAGGCATGGCTCATGTCTAAGAAAGCTGATGTGTGCTCTTTTCGGTGGAAACCGTGAGCTATGTCTTCCGTTAATCTTAATAATTGGTGCGAGGTTGAATGATTTTGTTTAAAACCGAATTGGAAAGGTGGAATTGCATTTGAGATTGTTAGGAAATTATTGAGCCTCTTCAGAATCAGCTTCTCAAATATCTTAGATAAATAGATAAATACAACACAGTGGACACTGTAAACGTTATCGGATAGTCGACGCTTATCACCAGGCCGCAACTAGCGATTCGAGAAGATTAAAACCAGTCAATCTCGTAAGCAAACTTTGATTACTAAATATGACTAGTTTTCACGTTTCGCTACATTTCGCTCAAAGAGTCAAAAAATAACAAAAGAAATAAATGAAAATGTAGTGCTGAGTGATTGTACATTTAAAAGTAAACAAGGGGGAATGTGGGTCTTAACATTTTTAGACTTGCACAGGTATTAATAAAAACGGAACAAAAACATATTTCTAAATTCACTTTCCTCTTTTGCAAAAAATTAAAGAGAAAATATGCGACCATTTTCAGACAACTTTGAAACTGTCACAGGCCCCCCAAATCCTCCAAACTTTTATAAGTAAAGTAAAAAAAAAAATTGAAATATCTTGATCTCCAGCATGGTTCATGTAGAGCTTACACTTGTCCTGTTTACCAAGTTACACCACAACAAGCTTATAATCTGACGAAGTTATGCCTGAGGCATTCATTCATCCTTAATCCTGACACGCGAACTTACAGCTCAAAAGAACCTTGAACACAGATTTTACGCCCTACCATTAATATTCACACTTCTCATTCCTACCCTGTACTGGAAAAGTAACAATATCGAATACGTTCTTCAATATTTGGGTTAAACTCCCTACGTGAAACATGCGACATCTGTTGTTCTGGTACCAGAGCAAAACTAGAGTGGAAATTGGTCATGGAATTTGAGTAAGAAGCTTATCTTTTTTATTAAAGTTGTATCTAGTGGAAATTAATACATAACAAAGAAAATAATTGCAAATAATTTTAAAATAATTCTTACGAGAATGTAATGACAAAAACTATGTACTTTGAAACACATTTTCGAGAATTGATAAAATTTCAAGAAAATGTAGATATATTTTATGTACATCGTTTTAATAGAATTAACAACTGGTGCTATAATATAACATACTTTATCGCATTATTAGTAATAGCTAAGTAATATACATTAATCTGTAAGAGTGTTTGCAAACCACCAAAACACTTTTACAGGTTTGTACAAGCAATCATTTACAAAAAGAAATTTGTAAATATTTGCTTTGCAAACATGCAATTAGCATTCGTACATTTCGCCCTCACAAACTTGAAGGTATGACGATCGAGGCGTTGGCAACAACTCCTATTAACTACTTCTACTGACTCCGGTCGCCAAGTCTACGTGTTTACATTTTATATGTATTGCAGAACCAACGTTGTAGTACAAACAGCTTTTCGGTATCAGCGTCCCGGCATATTAATACAAAAATAAGCGTTTCTAAAACACTGTACCTTTGCTATCCCGACTCCAAGACGAATAAATGAAAGAATCATATTGATTGTTAGTGATTCCGGGCGTAACTACGGAGGTCATTGGTCCCATAAGTGCAGTGCATTATTTTTCATCGGGAAGAGGCGGTGATCTTCCTACACTGGATGGCGAGATCCGACGCCGACCTACAGTCGACTGGGTTTTACCCTTACCAGGTATCTCCCACCAGCGTTGCACCGCTTCAGACCGGAAAAGTTCTAACTCCCCGACTGGTCTCCCGCATGTGTGTAGTGTAGTGCATGTTAGTGTGTGTGTGTGTAAGAGGTGAGGACAAGGAAAAGGAAGGAAAGAGCGCGCGCGGTCCGTGACCCGTTTGTTAGGGTACTACTTTGGCTTTCGCCTGGTGTTGATATGAGAAACCACGCAAAACTACCGATCCGCGTAGCCGGCCGCTAGAATTCCCCTCCAGACAGCGACTGAATTCGACCTAGCTGAAACGCTAGTGTCGAAATTCCTGCCACTGTTGGGAGTGGAACCCTAGGACCTCCCTAGGGAGTGGAACCCTAGGATGCGCTGAACCACCGCCCCCGAGAAGAATCATATAGAAGTTCTTCACGTTATTGCCATAAATACATGATATTTGGATGAGAATATGCAAAATCACTTTATATCATAAGTGTAGTATAAAATATCATAAACTATATTTGCAATTTTGATTACAAAAATCTCTAATTTTATAAAAACTCAGCTGGAGAATTTTTTCAGCTGAAATATACATTCATGAAAACGTCGTTAAACAGTTTACTTGATTTGCTTTCTGGCATGTATCATGTGTATTCAACGAGAGAATCCATAATTTGTTCAAAACCTCTTCAATATTCATTCAAATTGATTATGTCCATTCCGATAACAAAGTTTGCTTTTAATATTCACTACTTTTTGACTGAATATTTGACTTCTGAATATTAATATTCATTTTATTAGTAATATGCCGTTTAGAATACTGAAACCTGTTTAAAACATATCCGAAAGTACAAATTCTTTGATAAATTTTCACCTCCAACGTATTTAAACCAGGCGTGAGTTAGGGAATATTTAGTTTTCTGGGTGTGTCAACTACTTACTAGTTTGTAAGTCCCGTGCGTGTAGTGCATGTTAAAGGAAGAGGAGTGCCCAGGTTGGAACGTCACAACCACGCTTTGATGTTTTCCTTCTTTAGGTATTTCCACCGGCGGAGCACCGGCTCAGTCGGGACAAACTAAGCTCCCGACTGACCTCCCGACATCTATGGTAGTGTGGTGTATTTATGTATGAAGGTGAGTCAGGGGAAAAGAGGGGACCAAGATGAAGGGGAGACCGCGCGTGTTACGTGGCCTCTTCGGGTACGGTGATCTGAGACGTAGCACGGATGTTGTCAATTGGCCATCTCAGCTTCTTCAAAACGCAATTTTTCGCATATTTACACTATATTTTAAAACCCGTCTTCAGTTTAAAATGATAATGATAATATAATAAGATGATAATGATAATAAAATCAAATGATAAATATTAGTACATAGCTCGGAATTTTTCAGTATCATACAACTTACAGAGTATGCATTTGAAGTAGATGTTTACAAAACGGGAATAGAGGATGTC
Organism: Teleogryllus occipitalis; assembly: GCA_011170035.1. Classification (NCBI taxonomy): domain Eukaryota; kingdom Metazoa; phylum Arthropoda; class Insecta; order Orthoptera; family Gryllidae; genus Teleogryllus; species Teleogryllus occipitalis. The sequence goes on along the minus strand of BLKR01000747.1, from coordinate 108,134 downwards.
CAAAACGAAAGTATGGACTGATTTTAAAGACTTTTGAAACACAATTACATCATGATAAAATTTGATTTGATTACATATTTATACCTTTTTTTGTTCCAAACCTTCACTTAGTTTACCTCTAACTGGAAGTCAAAGCAGTAAAATATGAACCGTGAATGTAAGGAATGATTAGTTCACTTGGAAATTTGTAAGCTGTGACCGTATGGCAATTTCAGAGCAAAAGTGTTCGGTTTGGAAGAAAGTTTCTAAATAGTGCCTTAGGGTGCAACGTTCAGAACATCTGTATGTCCAAAAATAGCCATTGAGGGCGCCAATGAGATCGAGCTATGAAAGCTGAGCGAAAATAGACAAAGTGGAAATCACTATTCATTTCTGAGTTGCGATACTAGGTAGATAGCTATGTCGAATTCAGCCGCTGTCTGGAGGAGAATTCTAGTGGTCGGGTGCTCTGATCGGTAGTTTTTCGTGGTTTCTCCGATCAAAACCAGGCGAATGCCGGGGCAGTACCCTAACAAACCGATCATGGATCGCGCGCGATCTTTCCAATCTCTTCGTTGTCCTCTCCTCCCCCCTTATTCACTCACTCATACACTTACATACAGTACAGCACCACACATGTCGGTGGCCCAGTCGGGATCTGTTCCAGCCGGGGCGGTGCCGGGTTGGCGGGAGACACCTGGTGGTGAAAAACCCCACCCCTAGAGAAACATCTTTATGACAGCTTGAATTTTCGTCAGATCCCGCGAAGAGGGATTCTGCTCGTTTCCCTCAATGTTGGCACAGACGTTATCGACAAAGGAACTATCGATACTTCCAAGAATCGGAAGCGTCGCAACCTCTGCGCGCAGGCGCGAGCGTGAGCGTGGGCGAAACCTCATGTTACAGCAGCAGCCACGAGCCGAGCGGAGGGACGACGCTATCGCCAGAGGAGAAAACACGAACGCGCTCGCAAGGGAGCAATTCAGTCGCTTACGTAAACGGCGGAGTACTGCCCGCCCGCACGCCCGCACGAGCGCCCGCGGTAACAGCCGATACTTACGGGAGAGTCGAAAGTCTGGAAGACAATAGAACACGACTGCCAAGCTCCAATTAAAGATTTTCTTCTCACATTTTAGACAATTTTCTAAGGTCCAATGAAGGTGTTATCTCAAAGACAATTTGAATTTAGTATTTATGTTTTGTGTTAGTGTACTTTTATTTTCTTATTTTTCTTATTTTTCTTAAGTTTCTTATTTTTTAAATTTATAATAATAATAATAATAATAATTTATTATTGTTATATTTTTCTGTACTTTTCTCAGTAAGCTTTGAGAACCATTCATCGATTCATACGACTTAGGCTCTAGCAAATGCAACTGGTAATGACAGATCTGAGGAAAGACGGAGAAGAAATTCATCTTTGCCCGTCGTTCAATTTAAAAATTTTCGCACAATTATTATTATTATTATTATTATTATTATTATTATTATTATTATTATTATTATTATTATTATTATTATTTAAGCCTCGATACTATTAACCAATATCAATAAGTATATATGCAGAATTATACAGTAGATAAAAGTCTAGAACTAAGTTTAGATTGTAAGTTTAGTATTGAACGTTAGTGAGCGTCCCTCTTATAAGACTGTAGCCCATTACATTCATATTCTAAAACTTATATAGGATTATTTAAAATTGATTCAGAACTCCTGAGGAGGGCTTCTGCTATCCAGGATAGCATTTCTGCGAAACGAAATGTGATTGCAATTCCGAAAAAGAAATATCATTGTTTTGAAATTATCAAAGAATTCGATATTGGTAATACGAGCCAGAAGCTTATTAAACTGGCTGGCTGACTCTATAATGCGTAGTACACTCTATCATGCAGAAATTGTGTACGATACTCCACGATTGAGATTCAGCGAGTGATAATGAGGGTGGAATTATGAAACAGTGACTGACGCATAATCAGAACGCTAAGCACCTAGCTTGCGCCGTTCCCTGACGGTCACCGCTTTTGTACGGCCTTGACTGTAGCCGATGAGCTGTCGATCTCTAACATTGTGCATCGAAAGTTTTATTAAGGGATTCATTCCCTGGCGGAAATATGCTTACGATTTACCATGAACAGGATACCACACACGACTTATTACACACCATCTCCTCGGAGCTCCGTAAGCAATTTGGATCATCCTCTATTACAAGAATAATTATAATTTGTATTTAAAAAAATGAAGATCTTGTCTGTGATTTCAAATTGATTGTTTTCTGTTGAGCTCATATGGTTATTTACACACTATAAAACCCATACGTTTTCACCTTTGTTTTCTGCCAGCCCGTGCTAATCTCGAAGGCGGCGGCGATGGTGTAGCGGTTAGCGTACCGGACTGCTATACCCAAGTTTGCGGGTTCAAACCCGATCGAAGCCGTGGATTTTTAAGGGCGAAAAAATCCTTCGTACGCCTTCCTTCGGAGGGGAAGTAAAGCCGGCTGTCCCATGTTAGTAGATTTACTGCATGTAAAAGATCCTCAAGCCTAAATGATTCCTCTGAGCTAAATTCAAATGGCCTGTTTCGTCGCCCAAGTAATACCTTCTTTCTCCCCTAGTGGTTGAAAGGAGCGTAACGAAATTTGCGTGGTCAGACGGAAGAGCAGGCCTCATGGCCTGAGTCTCGCCACGTAAAATAAGGCAAATTCAATTCAATTCAAAAACAGCTAAACTTTCACTGAAGACTTTCACTGAAAGGTACATATGTTTCTGTTTTCTATGTTTCTTTGTCTAGTTTTTCTCAATACTTGAAAGTACGTTAACCCACAAAAATACTACATAAAACATATTTGTGTTTCCTTGTGTCACCATTACTTTGCCGTAATATAACATTGACACTAGCAAAATATTACTATTAATAAAAATATTAAACTAAAACTCACAATGAAATCACATGGTGCAGTCAAAAATGTGCCCCTGTGAAAAATTGAAAATGTCAGTATTTTATACTACTAATTGGTACTTACAATTTTCAAAAATGAAAGCAACCTTCTAATGAACCTTTTTTTTTTCGAGCACGGGCTGATAACAACCAACAGAAAGCAATTTTACGTATTATGCGGGCTGTTGCTTTGTCGTCCGCGTGAACTACCAACCGAAGGTTGTGCACTACCAGGTTGTGCCCTTGAACTGCTACTGTGTTTACCTAAATCGAAGTGTAGCCTGGTCTAGGCTTCCCACCGAGCACAGCCGCACGTCGTAGGGCGCTGCGCTGCGCCAACAGGCAAGGGCTCCCAACCGTGCAGGCAAAGCATCGTCAGGATCATTGAATTTTTTACCTTAATTCATGGAATTTAAAACTAGAAATTTTGTTGTTGAGCATATCAAAAAAATTAAGTTTTCTTTCTTGTGAAGCATAGAACACAGTGCAAAGCCGTATGATATGTCTAATTGTCCTCAATTACCAGACATCTCTAAAAATATATTTTCATCTTTGGAGCGTCTGTTAGCAAAATGGCCAAGATATATTTTTTAAGATATTAATATTTTTATTTGTAACTGAAAAATATTTGAACTTCAAATACATTTGCCGTTAGCACTTCGACGCACTGCACTTATACGATATGATGGACCGCCACTTAAACCGAAAGATCGCTTTAAGTTCCGAGGTAATGTGACCGCTCTACCTTTTCACTATTCTCTAAAAGCCTACAGCGGGTCACTCAAGTAACCCAGTAGTATTACTTGACCTGTGACTTGTTATGACAATATTAGTCCACCAAAAATTAGGAATGGTTTTATATGTCCTAACTGCCCTACAGGAGTGGGTTCGTCTTTTAACCTGCTAATGTAATGAAAGAAACATACGCAAGTTAATCTTTTAACTATGAACAGCGTTCTGGATATATTCTATTAAATACTTTAATACAATTTTATCTAGCGTTTACACATTGCATTGAAAAATTCTATCACTTGCTCTACCTTTAGCAATTACGTGATTACCTAACAACTGCAGTTGTGTGTTAACACTTGCATAAACACTTTACATAAAATTATATTACCCTTCACTTCACAAAAAACACAATAAAATACCTGTACACAAGACAATAATACATGGAAACACAAAAAACTGAAAAAGAATCACATACCAAAATACCCTTTACATACACCTACAAAGAAATTATCACTTGAATAGTGAATGAAATATATACAAGACGTTGTTTCACTTTCACGTAGATTATTACTTAACACAATTTAGCCAGCAAAGAAAGAAATGAACGTACAATTAATAATAACTCTTTTACTAATTACTGGTTTTGAACAATTTGAAAACGATTAAACAATAAATTGAAAACACACACTAAAAGAACAAATATTATGGATAATAGAAAAATTAAATAAATAGGTTTTTACAATTCTTTACAGGAATTAGCTATCTGGCTTCCTTTTACGACTGCAATATTGTAAAAGATTACGTTTAAATGATTTTAATATAATTACTCGACTATCTACGTCTGTGAGGTGAATTCTATCTCTGTATAATAATTCTCGCTTCTTTAAACAGTTCTTTTTTTGAGAATTTCTAGTGAAGTTTTCTGACTCACGACGAAATATTTCCACAGCTTGGAGCGGCGACGGCGACCCAGATCCTTTCAAGGTCAAGTAACCCCTTGCTTCGGTGAACACGTGCTCTGGTGAATCGCTACCACAGTCCTTCGAATTGTATACAATATGACTGCAGTATCTCCGCGTAATGGATTTCTTATGTGGTAAGCCTACACGAAAGACAAAAACAAAAAAGCTGGAAATAGAAAGAAACATTTCCTATAGCACATGCTTTCTATTTCAGTATACGTTCTTGAACGTTGAAATACATTGTGACATACCAATATGTGGGACCTTGTACTGCGTCACATTTATTGTAAACAGGGTGAATTGTAAGGATAGACATTTGTAAATATGGCGGCATAACAACGGTAGACGAGTTGTCGTAAAGGTCAACAAACTGCATTGATTTGAACTACGGGGCGCGACTAGTTGATAAAGTAAACTGTCTGGGGATTGGCCGAGAAAGCAATGACAGTCTGGGGCGCGGCTAGTTGAATTTGTAAGTAATTGAGGGATTGGCTAGGCATGGAATTTTTTCTAACAGGAAACAGTAGAACGATGGACCGAGTTTTGAAGGGCTGAAAGAGGGGAGTATAGATTCATTCCGACTTATGCCGTGGTGCTGTGCGGATCGTGTGTAGACAATTGATGTTGGGAGTTTGGGAATTGTGAACATTTACTTTGCAGCGTATGATTGTCGGACTTAGAATATTGATGTAATGTGCGGAAATTGGAACTTGGAAATATTTCAAGTGCAGCAGCTAGAATTGTGAACTTAGGTGAATTTTTCGGCAACAGGACTGGGAGTATTTGATGCAAATAATAGTTTGCTGAACCTTAACATTTTAAGTATACGCGTAGAAAGAACTGGGAACTTTTAAAAGGAAAATTAATTAAGTCTTATCAACTTATGAGGCGGTGAGGATCAGTGACTTGAATACACTTGTGCCAGAACGGAAGAAAAGAAGATGGTATTTGGACCTGGAGCCATCGACACCGGGGAAGATTGAAAATGGTCCTACGCGGCGACATCGGTCGACAGCGCGCGAAGACGGGTACTGCAATATAAGGTTTGAGACTGGTCATGACCGAAAGTTTCGTATTGTTACCAATGAAAATTGAATAAACTTACAAGTTTCTGTGAATAGAAAATATGATTTTCAATCAGCCAATTCCAGCAAATGAGTAGCTAGAAATGTATATTTGCGTTTCAGATTCCTCGGCCATTCTGTACAGATGACAGATCGAATAATTGGCTATTAGCAGTCAATAGCGATTATTTCTTATAAGACCCATCGACCCAGTTAGCCGAATATTAATTTAATGGAAATAGCAGTTGAAGAGTAATTGTAATAATTGAATTAACGTAATTTTTTCTTGGCGCCCATATTCTTTTACAAAATTTGGAACGGGTTACGTTGAATTAATATTAGAAGGGCAGAGGAAATATTAAATTTAAAAATAAAATCAGACAGTTTGTTTCAAATGGCGCCCCAACTGGAGCTGAATTTGATTTAAATCAGACAGTTTATTTCAATATTATTTCCTCGTTGATAGAAAAATAGTATATTTCTGCGTAATGCGTTCACGTGAATTTATCAGAATATTCATGATTTAAAATTCTCAATTCTCTCATACATGGTATCGTTATTTTAGCATGATGAGACGAATTACCTTTTTCAAGCTTCTTATCGTCGAAATACGGCGAATTCTCCTCTCCGTCCAGCACGAACAATTCCGGTGTGTCCAGATCCGCGGTCGGCAGCAAAAGAGACAGCTTTTCGTAGCGGTGCTTTGCGCTAGTACTGATATTTTCAAGGGTATTTTTGATTGGTTCTCGTCCTCTTGTACGCGAGTGCGTTCAGAAACTTTAATGATCCATAGGGAACTACGTATGGATTTAATAAAAAATCACATCGCTTCAGTTTCAAAAACTTTCTATACTACACTTAACATCTCTCACTTAACAAATAAATTCAACCTAGGGCGAAATGCTATCCAACCTTGCCGAATCCAATCCAAATTCCCAAAAGTCAAATAGATAGCCTAATATTAAACCAAGTAAATTTCAAATAAACTCCTAACCAAGTCCATCCAAAATCATATACCTAACACACGGAGCAGTGATGTAAAGCTCAAAAAGTAAAGGATGCCCATTCCTAATCATGATAATATTCATGTATTCAAGCCCTTGAAAGGCCTCACGGCCGAACCAGAAGAAAATAAATGAAAAAAAAAAAAAACTAATAAATTAAGGGATACCCTTTACTGCTGGCGCGATCTCTTGCAACTCAGTAACACTATAATTGCAACTTGTCGTGTCTTGACGTTCTCGGGGGCTTCTCAAAAATCAATGTAACAGACATAAGGGCGGTTACAGTAAACTGAAACAAGATAGAAGCAAGACTCCAATTTCGTTTTCTTATCGTTAGTCCCGTGCTGGTGCAGGGACCACATGGCCTTCCCGCATGTTGTTATGGCTAAGTAGGTTAGGGCGTGGCATACTCTCCCACGATGCCCTAGTTCACATGGGGGAAAATGGATGACGATGATGATGACGCTGACGATGATGATGGCAAGGGAAAGAAAAGATAACGCGCCCGGTCCGTGGCACGTTGCATAATGACGAGCTCCGGCATGGAAACCACTCATTGATCAGAGCAGTGCCCTAGTAATTCGATCCAGGCTGTCACAAACTCATCTATGTTCATCGCATTAAGAAAATGTAATACATCTTACTGGGAACAAACTCGTAATCTCAAAACCATTGTTATGCTCGAGTAGTAAGACTCATCTTTACGTTCGCAGCTACCGGTGTTGGTACCACAGTCAGAGAGTATTAGAACCACAGTAGCACGAGTGAATACAAGCTTCTAGCACGAAGTGTTACGAGAGCACCTGTTTGACAGATCGTGCAGATGTGCTTCCGTGAAACGCGAGGATACATGAAGGAAATCAACAAAAATGAGCTTAAGTGCGTATAGAGGGAGGACAATGTAAAAGTTTGAAGAGGCCCCGTAGCCTTATGCAATAAAACAATTGATTTATGTAAAATGACACAAGATATTAAAAAAAATATAGATATGTTTTAAAATTTAGTGAGAGAAATGGATGGGCTTGTTTGTCCATTCGCATACTGTTACTATCCGCATCTACATGATTCAGTAAATATTACTGCCTCATTTTCTAGGAATGAAAGATTTGACCTTTACTTGGTTGTAAAAGTAAACACTTACTGTGCTGTAACCATTAACTCATTAACTCAAAAAACTCAAAATAGTCCACACACAGGTAAAAATGTCAAAAACTGTATGACATTATCCCGAAAAATGCGACCATAGGCATTAACTTATCGACTCAAAAATTCTGTAAAAACTGCTAAAAATGTCGCAAAATGTATAAAATTATCCCCAAAATGCGATCACAGTCTATCGCACCTAAAAGCAGTGAAGCAGTAAATGAGAAATATTGTACTTCAAAACGTAATTCAGGTATCCGAAAGCAATTCCTGTGAACATTTCCACTCGTCAACTGCCACACGTGACTATTTTTTGTTTTGTTGACCTTCATCTGCTTCCGGTCGTGCTTAGCACGGAATGTTATTGCATAATGTTTCATATGCCAGGACAACACAAGACGTTCCTTGAGCTGACAGGCGACAAGTGCTCACGGAAGAAAAAGAGTGCACAGCAAACCGCTTCTTTGTTTCTCGACGTCTCGCGACTCAGAGGAGTGAGGCGTTCTGAGTGGTAAGAAATGGAAAAAACAATGCACCATAGAAAATATACGGGACATTCCCAATGAAATTTGGGAAATGTGTTGAATATGAAATCAATGATCAACAAATGGATTTTGCGTGAAAGACATCTTGTAGTCTACGAAAACTCATAGCTAGGGGGCGGATTTTGATGACCAAAAAATCGCCAAAAATGATCAATAAAATACTCTTAAAATGCTTTAAAAACCCTAAAAACAAAGAGAAATGACGTAAAAAATCTTATCAAAACCAGTTCGGATGAACAATTCAAGCTGCTGGATACGTTACTGATGTAATCGAGGCTTCTTCCATTCGTTCTAGTGAACTAAGATTGAAAATTTTGATTTGGACTGTTCTTTACCAGAAAATGTTTGTCTTTAGTTATCCCAAACTCGGCCGAACCGGTTATGGCGCTGAAATACGTCACAAGAATTACATACAACGGCTGTCAAAACAATTTCTGAGCGAACAAATAGAATAGGCTACCAAGTAATTCTGTGAAGAACATTTGTTGCGTGTCGTAAATATTATTTGAAGCAAGTACTATTAAAAATTGCATTAAATCAATGAACTCAGGAAAAACTATGCACGAAAAATGTCCGAAAAGGTAAAAAATGTCTTATTAGTCGAAACCACCAAAAGTGCAAAATAATGATCTATAAAAATTGGTAATTTCCTTTTGTCATAACATAAAATGAATTTCTATACTAACCGACATTGCTCTAAAGTAAAAAGAAAAAAATGACATTTAATGAAAAACGCCCCCTACTCAAAACACATAATATTTATCGGCTGTACCTAAGCTTCATGGAGATATGGTTTTAAACTTTACACACATAATTATCCATTATTTTAACTAGTATTTCTTAATGAACATTAAAAATTCAATGCTATAAAAATTGAATAAAAGAATGCAAACGGCATAATATTACAGAAACAGTATCTTGAAATTATGTTTGATAACTCTGGCTATATAACGTTTTGTTTTCTTTATTACAATAATTGTAGTATTACTATTACTACAATAAAACGGGAGAGGTGGCTCAGTGCGTCAGCTAATGTCACTGCAGCTCCTCTGACGGGAGGTCCTAGATTCGAGTCCCGACGGCGGCAGGATTTTCGACACTGGCTATTCAGCTAGATCGAATTCAGTCACTGTCTGGAGGAGAATTCCACCGGCCAGCCGCTCTGATCGGTAGTTTTCCGTGGTTTCTCCTATCAACACCAGGCAAATGCCGGAGCAGTACCCTAACAAACGGGCCACGAACCGCGCCAAGGATTGCGATGATCTTTTCTTCATCTTCCTTGTCCTATCCTCACCCCCTAAACACACACTTACACTAACATGCACTACACATGCCGGGAGAACGGACGAAGACTAAGAATTTGTCATGGCTCGGGCGGTGCCCAGCTGGTGGGAAATAACTTGTTGGGGTTGGTGAATCCGGGCGCGTCAACCGCTTAGGTCAATAGTCCCATAAATGTAATGCATGTTTTTCCTCGGGGAGGTGGCGGTGATCTTCCCCCACTGGATGGCGAGATCCGACGCCGACCTACCGTTGGTTAGCGGGGTTTCCTCCTAAACAGGACTCTCCCACCAGCGGGGCACCACCCCAGCCGGGGCAAGCTCTAAGCTCCCGACCGGTCTCCTGGGAAATGTGGTAGTGCAGTGCATGTTCGTGTAAGTTTGTGTGTGTGTGTAAGGGGAGGATATGACAAGGAAGAGGAAGGAAAGATCGTGGGCCGTTTGTTAGGGAACTGCTCCGGCATTCGCCTGGTGTTGATTGGAGAAACCACGGAAAAATACCGATCAGAGCATCCGGCCGCTAGAATTCTCCTCCAAACAGCGATTGAATTCGACCTAGCTTTGAAGCTAGTGTTGAAAATCCTGCCGCCGTCAGGACTCACGTGAGAGGCGCTGCAGTGACACCAGCTGATGCACTGAGATACCGCTCCCGGTCGGGGAAAATCCCGTTAGCCGACGGTAGGTCAGCGCCGGACCTGGTCATACAGCGGGGAAGACCAACGCCAACTGCCGAGCAAAAACACGCACTACACTTACGGGACTAATGACCTCCGTAGTTGTCGCGCTCGGAATCACTAACAATCAATCACTACAATAATTGTAGTACTACTATTACAATGTAGTACTACCATTAAAACTTACTATTACAATGTAGTACTACTACAATTATTGTACTATTATTATTTACTGACGTGCAAAAAAGCTGCAAGTCAACAGGACAATTTAAATACTCTCAACGTCTTACATAACTCTAAGAGAAGTGAAGTAGTTCGAAGTATTAGGTTCGTACGTGATGAATGTTTCCCACTTCTATTAATTTGTATTGAACAATTTATGTTGACAGTTAAAAAATATTTACCAAAACCTTCAGGCATTGATCAGTTTGGGTAAGGCATAAACTCGAATGCTGTCTTACAAAAAGTTAATAGACTCTCAATACCGCGATACCAAACAGTGTTCTTGAAAGTATTCATCGATAAAAAATTTTAATTTTAATTTTAATATCATTCATCTGGATAAACAGATGGATTAGAATGTAGGCGGGCAGAATTACAAGTTGACATAGTAACAAATTATTGTATAACTTCTTTCTTAGATAATTCGATGAAGTATGAATTAAATATAATGAATGTCAGGATAGAGATAAGAAAAGAACAGTCAAAAAACAAGATGGTATGAGAAATCGAAATTAATCGGAATAAAAAAACTGCATACTAAAATGTTGTACTATGAATTATTATTGTGTTGATAGAATTTATGGAAAAATTGGAATGACTGGAAGGTATGATGTTCATGATAACAAAAAATGGAAAAGGTGATGTGTATTGTAAAATGTGTGGTCGAAATAATATGTAAAGATTTTACTAAATGAATGGAAGTGTCAGCAAGGCATGAAGTTGGAAAATATACAAGAGCGAACCGAACTGTATTCCTGAAAGGTTGTGTTGAAAAAACAAAACACGTATGTCTGACGAATAAACAATAAACCTAAGAATATCTCACCGGAATTCGTTTCAGTATTGAGTTTCTCTTTCAAATTCGCTTCAAGCGACAAATTAGTAAGGCTTTGGAAAAACAATGGACAGTTTATGGGAGACTATCGTGGAAAGACAATTGTGCGGCAGCTTTTGTCGGTCACAGATTCGCCACAAGATATGTTTTCTTCTACACAGACTCACTGGGCGCCACACTTTAGATAAAACTTTTGTAACATTTTCTGTTACAGCTGCGATAGGAAATAATAACAAGAAACGATGTGGAAATTAGAAAACAAACAAATCTGTAATACATCTCTGAAAAAAGTTATGGCCGTTAGGAAATACATCCTTAAACGATTCTGAGATACGTTTCTCACCGCTTCCCCATTCGACTGTCTTCTTCTCCTTTTTCTTCGCATTCTTAAACTTTTTACGGATATGTAACGTACGAAATAATAAAACATAACACGTAATGAAAAGGGCGAATTCACGGACACTACTTTATGCGCTAGTTTAGTAAGAAAATAATCACACAAAAATTGATCACGAAAAATGATGTTTTTCACCGTTGCTTCGTTAGATTTACACCAACTGTGTTTTGAACACTACCAGTCTTAATTTCATGGATGGATTAGTCATGCAAATGTAACATGATCGATCATACACTATCATGAGCATTTACAAACATGTTCCTTTTTTATTTATCCAACAGATACAAAACGCTGCCCGTGTTCAAGGGGCAGAAATTCCTATGCCTTTGATTAGCTAAAGTTGAAAATATAATTAACAATATCAATACAACTCTGCAAAGGTAACAATTTTATCCCTCTTTGGCATTACTTATTTACACATCTTCTTTTCAGTATTTATATTTCAGAATCATTCGTTACGTTTTAATTGCAAATAAAATCAAATATTGTTCTCGCAACTTTTCACTTTTACGTGACGACCACCATACGCAACTGCAGCATCCCAGAGTGATTCGGATCTTGACGGGGCCGGTCGCGGGCTTTCGCCGGAGAGAAAGCAATAAAGCAGCGGAGATGGCGGCGCAGAACGCGTCGCGGACAGGCGCGGTCCGCGACGACGCCACCGTTGCCATCGTAGACGACGTCACCGCCCCTCCCCGCCTCTGCCACGCTCATCCGCACCCGCCCCACCCGCTCCCTCACCACCTCGCCTACTTCAGCGGCGCGCCTCCCTCACCGTCCTGTCTCCCTCAAAGTCACGCCTATCACACCGACCCGCCTCCTTCATAGCCCCACCTCCCTCACAGTCCCACCTGCCTCACAGTCCCACCTGCCTCACAGTCCCACCTGCCTCACAGTCCATCCTGCCTCACAGTCCCACCTGCCTCACAGTCTCACCTGCTTCACAGTCCCACCTGCCTCACAGTCCCACCTCCCTCACAGTCCCACCTCCCTCACAGTCCCACCTCCCTCACAGTCCCACCTCCCTCACAGTCCCACCTCCCTCACAGTCCCACCTCCCTCCCAGTCCCACCTCCCTCACAGTCCCACCTCCCTCACAGTCCCACCTCCCTCACAGTCCCACCTCCCTCACAGTCCCACCTCCCTCACAGTCCCACCTCCCTCACAGTCCCACGTCCCTCACAGTCCCACCTCCCTCACAGGCCCATCTCCCTCAGCCCCACATCCCTCATAGTCCCACATCCTTCACAGTCCCACCTCCCTCACAATCCCACCTCCCTCAGAGACCCACCTTTCTCACAGTCCCACCTCTCTCACAGTCCCACCTCTCTCACAGTCCCACCTCTCTCACAGTCCCACCCCTCTCACAGTCCCACCTCTCTCACAGTCCCACCTCTCTCACAGTCCCACCTCTCTCACAGTCCCACCTCTCTCACAGTCCCACCTCTCTCACAGTCCCACCTCTCTCACAGTCCCACCTCTCTCACAGTCCCACCTCCCTCACAGTCCCACCTCCCTCACAGTCCCACCTCTCTCACAGTCCCACCCACAGTCCCACCTCTCTCACAGTCCCACCTCTCTCACCAGTCCCAATCTCTCACAGTCCCACCTCTCTACAGTCCCACCTCTCTCACAGTCCCACCTCTCTCACAGTCCCACTTCTGTCACAGTCCCACTTCTCTCTGACAGTCCCACCTCTCTCTCACAGTCCCACCTCTCACCATCTCTCACAGTCCCACCTCTCTCACAGTCCCACCTCTCTCACAGTCCCACCCTCTCTCACAGTCCCACCTCTCTTCACAGTCCCACCTCTCACAGTCCCACCTCTCTCACAGTCCCACTCTCTCACAGTCCCACCCCCCTCACAGTCTCACCTCTCACGGTCCCACCTCCTCACAGTCCCACCTCCCTCACAGTCCCACACAGTCCCACCTCTCACAGTCCCACCTCCCTCACAGTCCCACCTCCCTCACAGTCCCACCCCCTCACAGTCCCACCTCACAGTCCCACCTCCCTCACAGTCCCACCTCCCTCTCCCACCTCACAGTCCCACCTCCCTCACAGTCCCACCTCCCTCACAGTCCCACCTCTCTCACAGTCCCACCTCTCTCACAGTCCCACCTTTCTCACAGTCCCACCTTTCTCACAGTCCCACCTTTCTCACAGTCCCACCTCCCTCACAGGTCCACCTCTCTCACAGTTTCACCTCTCTCACAGTCCCACCTCTCTCACAGTCCCACCTCCCTCACAGTCCCACCTCCCTCACAGTCCCACCTCTCTCACAGTCCCACCTCTCTCACAGTCCCACCTCTCTCACAGTCCCACCTCTCTCACAGTCCCACCTCTCTCACAGTCCCACCTCCCTCACAGTCTCACCTCCCTCACAGTCCCACCTCCCTCACAGTCCCACCTCCCTCACAGTCCCACCTCCCTCACAGTCCCACCTCCCTCACAGTCCCACCTCCCTCACAGTCCCACCTCCCTCCCAGTCCCACCTCCCTCACAGTCCCACCTCCCTCACAGTCCCACCTCCCTCACAGTCCCACCTCCCTCACAGTCCCACCTCCCTCACAGTCCCACCTCCCTCACAGTCCCACTTGTCTCACAGTCCCACTTCCCTCACAGTCCCACTTCCCTCACAGTCCCACCTCTCTCACAATCCCACCTCCCTCACAGTCTCACCTCCCTCACAGGCCTCTCCCCCATCCCAACTCCCTTCCTGACCTCCATTCAGACCCCATCCCAGTTCGTGACCCATCTCCGTCTCCGCCCCGCTTTCGTCCCCGCCGCCGCCGCCTCCAGGGAGCGCCCTCGCGACTTTCCCTCGCCGCGGAGCGTCCGCTGACGTCGACGGTGGCATTGGTGAGGCGCGCGGCGCGGGATTTGTCAAAGGCACGGAACTACAAAGTAAGGCCGCTCGCCACGATGGGCAGTGTCAAAGGATTTCATGCGGCCCGCCAAAAAACAAAAAAAGTGGCATGTTTTGATGCATGAATACGAGCACTGGGGCGATGAATCCTTTGCCAACGCTTTCGCAAGTACTGATTGCTGGAGTAAAACTGTGATCTGATCGTGTATCATTTGGCTTGTTTTTCTTTTTTTGAATCTCAGTTGAATTATCGTTGAGAAGATCTGAAAGTATATTTTGGATCACGGATAATGAATCGATTTGTGGCAGAACAATTACTTCTTTTTACTTCTCTGATAAAGAGTTTTTTTATTTAATATCGTTTTCTTACATCTTGCGTAACTGGATAAGGAACCACGGAGTTCCGTTCACTTCGTCCACAGTTGTGTTAAAAATAGTTCGCCCATGTTTTGGCTTTTACTTGGCCTTTTCCATGGTACTATAAGATAAACTCCAGTCTAGATCAATTTGCTTACTAATTGACGATTGACCGCTCATCAGTCAGTTCTTGGCATTGCTCAGAATTGTGAAAAAATCTTCTTTCTGTTGAAACAACTGAAAGTCACGTGGTCACAACACCAGCTGTTTCGTAGCGACGAGTAATAACAGCAGCTTCGCGAATGACGTTATCTTCCTCCTCTGCTACCAAATCGGTGACAACTAAGGACCGGTTTTCGATGCAAATGCATATTTTTCCTCTGAAGTCAGAAAGTATGTTAACTTGGTATGTGCATGAAACCCCAATTTTCAATTACTTGAAAATATTTTATTAATCATATCTTCGCCTGATTTCTTAATGAAAATCATATTTCTTCAAAATGCTAATTATTCTGCATATTTTGATGGAAGAGTTTAGATAGATCTACGTGTTTCTTCAATCTTTAAACATTAATATTTAAGGAATGACCTTTTATAACAGACACATAGTTGGACAGCTATTCACAAACATACATTCATCACCACAAAACATACAGGTTGCAAAAACTTGTACTAACAAGAACTTTTCCGAGATAATTTCTCGCGCTAACTACTTGAAGAAGGTGGCTAGTTAAGAAAGTTTATTCTATTTAAGATCAGTTCGCTTTGGAAAGAACTTGTCGATTCTTAGATAATTACATGTCCATGGTGGAACTTTCTATACACAAAACCTGACGCTCACGTACTACATAACTCATTTCCATCCGTTTGGCTTAAGATTTTGATGCGACCGCCGGCTTCGGCGTCTGTCGGTTTCTGCATTCATCTTGACATGTCTCGGTAGAATCTTTTATTTGTTTCGCCACGAAGCAGCAGAGGAAAAAAATTGCTTCGGTGGCTCAAGCAATTGGAAAGTTTATACTTGCCTCATCCAATCGCCCGAAAGCAACAAGTTGATTCCCACGATTTTGTGCGCCAGGAGTGTAATGCTAACGTTTAATGTACTTATTTATTGTGACAGATAAAATCCCGCATTAATATTTCTAAAAATTAGTGGGTAGCTACCTATTATTATCACGTTACATTATTGTAAATTGTATGTGCTTCAGAAGGGCAAATGTTCCGCTATTAATCTCAAAACAGAAACGTTGAAACGTTTTGAAACGTTGCACGGGAGGAGCAGGGTCACGATATCAAAGGCCAAGAGCATCGTGCAGCTTCTATCAAAGAACACAAATCAGAAATATTGAGTCGGTGTCAACTAGTAAAAACATTATATTTGTTAGATGGAATATTATAAACATTATATTTTGCAAAACCAGATTTATTTTAAAATAATACTATCCTGCATTCTTGAAATTATTGAATAGATTCCATTTCAGTCCATTTTCTCCTTTCAATTCAATAAAACATAAATCATCAATTCCCGAAAAAATGAATGCCGTGAAACGGAATCGAAGATGTCTGATCGAATAAACTCTCCAATACAAAAATATGCCTTCATAAGATGGGAGCAGCTGGCCAAGCTACAGGGGCAGGTCCCCTTTAAAACCAAGTAAATAAATAAATATGTATGTCCATTAACACGACGCACGCGCCATCACCCCGATCTCTTCAACCCCGTTTCTCTTCATCGTGTGAACCTTCCCCCCCCCCCTCCATCTCATTCTCCGCCAATCACCCTCCCAACCCACCAACGCTTCAGACGCCAGCCCCGTCCGCTCCGCCCTTGCAATCGCGTAGCCCCGTCGCGCACTGGCCCGGAGTGCGAGCAGAGAAAAACTCGAACTTACATATGTAACTTACGCAAGTAATTTATCACTTAATTGTGTGAAACGTTTTCGGATAAAACCTAGAAACAATGAATGCTGAATGAGATGGAGATGTTAATCGTAAAGGACTATTGAGCTTCTGAAATACGAAGCAATAAAGGTAAACAATCATCTTTGCATCAACGAATCAGGGAGAATCCTTCGCGAGTATGGGAGCGAGTGAGACAGATCACGCGCGCTCCGTGGCTCGTTTGCCAAGATGGTCTTGATCTGAATCTAGTGGTGCTAAAACAGCACGTAATTTCTCCCCCATATTTTCATACAAAATGACTTACGAAAAGTACTTAAATTTTCGAAAAATTATATATGACCTTATTTCAAAATTTATCTGTAAGGAACAGATTTCATTAAGGAAAAAATCTCTTCTTTAATATTTTAGTTGAAGGAATACGCCGAAAAAATTTAGAACTTTTGCAATTTTCGAAAAATTAGGTTTTTCAACAAGCGTTCTCTTAAACGTCCTCCACACTATTCAACAACAAAATTTAATCAAAAACGATGGAACCATTTTTTTTGAAAATTTGAAAAATGTCCCAGGAGCTTCATATAAAGAACCCCCCCCCCGAAAATTGCAATATCGGTTCCAAATTCAAGGGATTGCGACCTTAGCCAGATTTATTAAGGAATATCGATTTTGGAGAAAATCGGCTGAACGGTTTAGCCTCTAGCGTTGTTCACAGACGGACGGACGGACGGTCGAACGATCGAACGATCGTTTTGCAGTCATTCGATTTTTCTGTACCAAGGACTCATAAAATGGATTCTCTCTACATCACGTGTTAGATGATTTTTTTCTAAATTTAGCAACTGAATTTATCCACTTTTCGTTGCCAGAGCACTGTAATAAGTGCTTTTATATCGAAAATTCGCCATATTTTCGCGCAGCAATACATAATTTTATCTCTTCTCCGTAGAGAAAAAATAAAAAAACACGGAAAATTATCGATTAGAGCAGCCGACCGCTAAAATTCTTCTACAGACAGTTGTTGAATTCAAACCAGCTACATACACAGCTAGTGTCAAATCTCCACCACCCTTGGGACCTGAAGTTTGGTTCTTTCGGGTCGCGTCGCTGCAGAAACAACGGTAATGCTGACACTGAGGCATCGCAGCCGGTAGAACTGTTGTCCAAAGCATCAGCTTTCCCACGCGTCACGTAGCGTGTGTGGGTGGCTGCCATCTACAGTACCGGCAGAGTATAAGCGACTGACAGTTCTGTCGCCACGTGCTGCGATACGTCATGTGACCTGCTGTGAAGCAATCAGCTTGCGAGGATTTGTTTACTTTCTGAACAGCCAGCGTTCAGCGTTGCCGCTTATCTGACTCGCATGAAGTCGCGGAGACGGTAGGGTTCGACTTTGACGAAAATTATGAACATGATATCATGACGTGTCGTAGCCTGTCAGTAAGCGTTAATGTTTTGAGATTTAATTTATCTGTGATGTAGGTGATGTCATGTGCGTAGTAATGTGTGGCAACAGCGCATTGAACAGTCAGAGTCGCTTATGTGCTGCCTGGACTGTAAAACGCGTCTCGTTCCGAGTTTTTCCGAGTGGCAGCGTTTCGGCCCAGTGCGCGGAGCGGGGCAGGGCGGGGCGGGGCGGCGCGAAGTGGGGGTGGCGGGGCGGGGTGGCGCGGGTAGGACGGAGGGCGCTAGCGTCGACGCGTCGCTCGCGCCGCCCCTTGGGACCACCCATGAATTACGGGGGCGCGCTCCGAGGCGGAGATCGGCCAGTGACGAGGCCGCGCCCTACTTCCCCGCGCTGCGCCCCAGCCCCTGCGCTCGCAGCCTCCAGCGGCGCAGCCGGGCAGGCGGCGGCCTCCGCAGCCAGACGGGGCGCGGATCGCCTAACATCTATGTTACGAATTTCCGATGCGCGTAGGAATTTAAAGTATTCAGCCTCCGAAAAAAATCCACAAAATAATTTAAGTTTCGATTTTGGTTGAAAAAAAGCAAATATTTAAATATTTATTTCCCGTATTCTCATACGGCCTTAGCGACTGAATTCTCATACTGAGTTCCTCACTGAACTCTCTCTCTCTCTCTCTCTCTCTCTCTCTCTCTCTCTCTCTCTCTCTCTCTCTCTCTCTCTCTCTCTCTCTCTCTCTCTCTCTCTCACTCTCTCTCTTACACACACACACACACACACACTTCATTAGACAGCAAGGTTCAAAGGAAGATGCCGCTCGCCATTAAATATTTGCTATTCACCTGTTGCGTTTGACGAATTTGATGATACTCTTGAAACGTAAAGAACAGTAGTGTTGTGGATCCGTATACACTGTACTATGTTATTGCATTATTAGTGAAGAGTATTTCTGTTTAAATGTTTATCGGCCATATGAGTCTTTAACCACTGTTACCATGCAACTCTGAAGGTTTATTAAGTGCACTTGTACCTACCTGTATGTTAAGAAATTTAACATCCTTAGCAACATAAACAACCAGCGATTCATCGCAAGTCAAATCTTTGTTAAGGAAAACATGGCGATGTACAAAACAAATCAGATTTAAACAATTCAGAAGTAACTCACATTGGTTTTGGAAATAACTATTCTTAATTATACTATTAGAGATTATTATAATGGTACAATTAGAGAAATGTATATTAGGTAAATTAGCCTCATTTTTCTCACATCCATCAAATGAAACTACTCCGGTAATCGTATTTACTGACGATGTGAAGGTGTCTCCACTGGAAATCAACGCGCCAATTTCCTAACCGAACGTCATTTCTCTAGGTATCTTTAGGTTCAGGAAATTTATTTGCATCCAATTTTCTCGAACCACAGTATACGAATATTGTTTATGTGGATATATCGCAAACAATATCAACGTGCTGCAGAAACAGAATTCATGTGTTTACTATCGCAGTAATGTAAATTTTAGCATAATTTGTGGGATTTTATGGTGACCGATAAAATGCTGAACATACCACGAAATGTTAGTTATTACTGCCTTGTCCAAATTAAAAATCTCGGCTCCGCTACGCTCCGCCTCGATTTTCAAATTTGGCCTCGGCAATAACACTCATTGCATTTCTAGGTATGTTAATAGCTATTAATTTATTGCGGTGTTATAGGAGGGTATTCTATTTATTGTTCTTGAGCAGCGCGCGTGCTACGGTTTGGAAAACCACTTTATCTGATGTTCAGATGAGTTTTTGCTGCTGCAGTGCACTATAGTAGTTCCAACGTAACATCTCACATAAACAGAAATTCTAATAAAAAATGTTAAAAATAATCGCTGCCGCGCTCTGATTAATCTCAGATATAGCGCTACAGGGTTCCTAAACATGCCAACAGTGTTGGTAAGAATGAAGAGATGTTTTCACAAAACTTATTTTGAAAACAGAAAATTATACAGGATCATTATTTCCTTAATTTATTTAGATTGTAACACATTGACTTTACTTTACTATTACTTTATAATTACATCACTTGTTAGTACAGTGTATTAAAAAATCGAGTAGTAATAAATAAATAGATTTCTCTGGTCAGAAAATGATTTACAAAATTTAGGGAATACATAAATTCAAATGTTGTAGAGAACACACTTTGTGGAAATGGCCAACAATTGAAACACACAGTTCTGAAGGTACCTCCAACTTCTGGAAGACTACCCAAATCACTTACCTCTCAACTCGTAGGCAACAGTGAAGAAACCATCAGCATAACCAAGACTTCGCTCACACAAAAACGAATAATTAAGTAAGACTCAATCAAACCATCAACTCCGACGTCCAACAATCAATCCGCTTTTTTCAATAGTTGAGTAGAAGAAATGAATGGATAAAAGTATCAAAAACAAAAAAAACACAGCAATGACGTTCAGACATTCTCAAAATACTCTCATTACGTGTAGGGTTCTTCAAAGTCTATGGATATTTCTTGAAATCTACTATAGATAAAGGTCCAGCCATTGCCTTGCTATCTACCATCAGGTGCTACATAATTTCTGCTAAAAGTGTGGCATTCTTATTTGCAACTATAAAGTGAAGGGCGATATGTGACACTCGCAAATTACAGAAAGTTTAATTTGAAAACTGTTGGACGAAGCTTGAGTTTTCCCAAGTGAGTGCGTCACAGCCATCTATAATGCTCTCTTGCGATCAGATCATGAACAGGATAAACAATTCCAAAATACAGTGACATACAGATACAAAACACAGAGAAAACAAAGTAAAATTATTTTCACAGGAAGTGAACACGCTATATGAACAGATCAAAATCATTTTTATTTCTGGCTTTTGACGTCAATGTGATGAACATACAGAAAATTCTACTTTTTATTTTTCGAGAAAAACGGGGTACTTCTAGTAGTAGGAGATACTTCTAATTTCTCCTTCCCCCATCCCTCGTAATACGCACGGATTGATAATACAGAGATAATGAATCTATCTAGAAGAAGTTTCCTCACTGCCTGATTCTCTAATTACTCATTCCATAAATATCTCCAATTTAAAAAAATTGCAGATTTAAGTCGTTTTTGAGGCATCATTTTCATCGATTAACGACTTTCTCTCTTCAGCTCTTTTCCAAGTCGTAATAACTTAAAACTGTCCCCAGATCTCAGTCTTACAAAATTTCTATTTATATTCGATTTTCATTAACCCTTCAGTGGTCGCATGGATTACTACTGTAATCCAGACTTTCATTCGCTGTTTACAGCTAGAGTTGACAAACTTTTGGCGTACACTTTTCAGTACCTTTCGTAGAGGGCCCCAGTTATTGAATTGTTGGAAAAAATGGCTCAAGTGATATCTGCTGTTCTAGCGATAAGTGCCGGAAACAGCTTGGATTACAACAGTAATCCACGTGACCACTTGCGGTTCAGTTTCTGACCTGAGCTGAGGTCATAAATATCGTTGCAATCGATACTTTGAATGTTTCTGCAAAGAATGACAGTGGAGAAAGGTTGACTAGAAGGGGATTTTTAAACGATCTCGCTTTGTCCCTTATAAAACCAGAAATGAAAAGGAAATTCAAGAGAAAATCTTTGCCGACAGCATTAAGAACACGCTGGAGACTTCTAGTGGAAATACGAGAGGGGCCGAGGGGTCAGCGGAGTCACCCAAGGGCAACGTAGGACATTGTTCGCGGCGGCGATGGTGTAGTGGTTAGCGTATCGGACTGCTATTCCCAAGTTTGCGGGTTCAAACCCGATCGAAACCGTGGATTTTTAAGGGCGAAAAAATCCTTCGTACGCCTTCGGAGTACGGGAAGTAAAGCCGGCTGTCCCATGTTAGTACATTACATGTAAAAGATCCTCAAGCCTAAATTATGCCTCTGAGCTAAATTCAAATCGCCTCTGAGCTAAATTCAAATCGCCTGTTTCGTCGCCCAAGTAATACCTTATTTCACCCATGAAAGGAGTGAAAAGAAAGGGTGTAACGAAATTTGGTGAAAGGAGTGTAAGGAAATTTGCGTGGTCAGACGGAAGAGCATGCCTCATGGCCTGAGTCTCGTCACGTAAAACAAGCAAAGGCAAATTCAATTCAATTGTTGTCTCGGTGGACGTCAACGAAACACGAGCACTCGACACTACTGCGGTGTCACCAAAGGGAAACGTAGGACATTGTGGTCTCGGTGGACGTCAACGAAACACGAGCACTCGACACTACTGCGGTGTCACCAAAGGGCAACGTAGGACATTGTTGTCTCGGTGGACGTCAACGAAACACGAGCACTCGACACTACTGCAGAGTCAGCATAGGGCAACGTAGGACATTGTTGTCTCGGTGGACGTCAACGGAACACGAGCACTCGACACTACTGCGGTGTCACCAAAGGGCAATGTAGGACATTGTTGTCTCGGTGGACGTCAACGAAACACGAGCACTCGACACTACTGCGGTGTCACCAAAGGGCAACGTAGGACATTGTTGTCTCGGTGGACGTCAACGAAACACGAGTACTCGTCAGTACTGCGTTAATTGTGTCCAGTGGGTGCGCTGAGAACGCATTAAGAAAAACCGTGTGAGATGTTCATCTTATGTCAACATTGAAACACATTCAGAATAGAGGCTCTAGATGTTTAAACAATTGTATCAAACTACTTTATTTAATAATCGTAATGCAAAGTACATGAAGTGCACAAACCATGTAGAGCACACTACTTTTCAAAAACAAACATTTACTCGCATGTATTTGAGAATATTTTTAAAGG
Organism: Teleogryllus occipitalis; assembly: GCA_011170035.1. Lineage (NCBI taxonomy): Eukaryota > Metazoa > Arthropoda > Insecta > Orthoptera > Gryllidae > Teleogryllus > Teleogryllus occipitalis. Next base: position 85,037 of record BLKR01000747.1, on the reverse strand, counting down.
CGTAAAACATGCATTTTTGTGTGGGATATTATAGAATTTGTAATATCTCAACATTATACAATTGTAATCCACGCGACCACTCACGTTCCAATTTTGAGTGCGACCACTAAAGGGTTAATTATGAAACCCAAATATGTGTAGATCATACAGCGTCCATTTTCTTTATTGTGATTATAGAAACACAGTCAATGGATATTTTCAGCATATTTCAATGAAAACAAAATATCAGTTTCAATACTTGCGTTTTAGAATCAAGATGTAAAGTTTAATATTTCATTTTTAAAGTTAAATGAGTGAAAATCAACATAACTTTCTTTGGCTAAGAACAATGGTTGCAGTATAAGGAACCAAGGGGAGTTGGAACCAAGGAACAACTAAAGGTGTGCAGTCGCAATTCCTCGCAAATTGATATCGAATGGAAATACCTTCAGAAGTCCTCAATAATTTCAATTTTGAGGATTATATTCGATAAAAGTCACATCAGGTAGATTGCTCTCCACAGGAAAGCTATAACTCTCGGCTCAGTCTCATCTACCTCTTCCGATCCATATCTTCGTTTCACGACCGGAAAAGAAAACGCAGGTTTATGTTTCTCTGAAGGTTTCACTTTTTTGTAGCGATGCAGTAAAGTTGTCGTATAAAACAAACTTTTATTACTCAATATGCATGGAAAATTTATTAAATCCGTTTCTCTAGTTCTTACTTTACTTCCTTCTCAAAATAAAAAAAAATAATGTTGCAAATATTGGAAGCATGGCGTCTTTTGCGGAAAAATATTTTTTTATCGTGACTCAGAAACGGGAACTTGAAATACAAATAATGAGTTATTTTAAATTGCATCTCGTGAGATAAGTGTTTTCGAGATTAGTCATTGCATTTCTTTTATCCATGACCATGGAAAATGTTCATCAGAGAATAAATAACTAGGCGGTTGATATCTATCATTAAAGCAACACTTTCACGGAAGATTCATATTCCCTTATTAGTCCTCAAACTCGGAAACCTTGCTTCAAAATTTTGCATCTTACCGAGAAGAAGAAAAAAATTCAAGAAAGAAAACAGAAAGGGAGAAAATTCATAAAAAATGTCAGTTCCGGTTTGCTAAAATTTTATTTCGCTTACAGCTTATTTCCACATGAGGATACTGTTTTATGCAGCTACATATAGGACAGCTGTATGCATGCCAAATGATTGCAATATGCGTCGAGGCGAAGCTGAGGTTCAGAGCTGCCGGGCCCGTTGCCGGGCAGAGGGCACATTGTGGCACTGGGGGCCCATAGGGCGGTAGGGAGCTCTTTGCCGGGTTGGCGGTCCATTGCAGGGCTGGCCGTCAGAGGATGAATGAGAACACCGAAAAACGATTGACAAAGCTTTGAACTCCGATAAAGAGAGAAGGAATGGCTTGTTTGAGACAGGAATTACTCTTAAGTTTGTCTGAAATGTAAGTAGAAAATATTACAGTTTCTTGTAAAATTAATAAAAATGACACAAATCAACAGTTCGGACAACAAAATCTTGCACAGAGACTTTGCAAATCTCACCGTGGCCACACGTATTACTGAGCATTTCCTAACTAGTGCATTGTACAGAAATATAGATTATGAGGCTAGATGTAATTCATTATTATTTCTATTGAATATTAAGATCCATAAATTTCACAACAGGTACCGAAAGAAACAAACTTCACTGATAATTCTCCAAATATAATTAACATGCAGTATAGTTAATATTTTAATGGTTGACAGCATTTTAATGGAATGTTATTGATCGTAGTTTTTAATATAGCCAAAACGTATCAGCTCTTAATTAATGAACATTTGTGAAAAAATTCAAATGATTGTCATAAATAATATAGAGATTCAGAATTACTCAAGAAGCAAAATAATAGTTGGCAAGCTTAGAAATTCATATTAAAACTGTACTTTCTTCAGCATTTGGATTTTCAATCACATAATTTATTAAGACGTTGTGTGGATCCTCAAAATTCTCGGAAACTGTCGACTATGAGTACAAAGAAGTTTGCAAAAAGCACGCGCAAAGCTAACCTCCTGACATTATCGCTCTTCAAAAGTGAGTGTCCTTGAAAATATGGTTGCAAGCCAGAAACACAAAGAATGTCAAATGAGATATGGAGTTATCTTAAGGCGTAAAACCTCCGTGTTAAAGAACGTGTGATGATGTAACCGGCAATTTCAAAGCAATTATGATCCATCAATTGTATTGGAAACAATATTTGCCATTATATTTCAGGTACATGATAAACATCAGTATACATCATTAACAGTAAACTATTGACTTTTACTTTACGAATGGCCTTTTTCTAAAATATTTTTTCATTACCATTCGAAACCATTTTTTGCAAATAATGTTCGCAAATACCACTTTCAATTAACTAACACATTTTAGAATATAAAGAGAATTTCCCTTTACCCATACAGTAAAAATAATGTCTATGAAATTCAATTTAAAACTCGTAAATGATGACCAATTTTTAAAGAGAAGCCCTTCGGTTTACTCTGCAATCATCCCGCAATTATCATTTCGTATATTAATGACAGGTTTCACACATTGACACCGGTATGGCCGACTGTAACTTCAAGATTTTACGAGTGTTTTCTATTGTCATATATTTCGTGTGACCGAATACGGAGAAGTGAATGACAACGCTGAGTTGTTTTTTTTTCTTGTAAATAGGTGTAATGCACCTTGATACTGATTTCACCGTAGTTTGCACGAACAAATCATACGACATAAAGGAACTTCCTAAGCGATAAAACTATTTCTGGTAGGCTAAGAAACGTATAATCTTGACAATTCTACAAAATATCTTGATAAACATATAAACGGTTACTGCATGAAAGTTAATTGCATAAGTCACGACCATTCTCGTTCTTAAAAGGATGATAGCTGTCCGACAGTGCATCATTTAGAATACTCTTGTCTGGCTGTAACTGAATTAACTTTGGATGGAAATGAATGAGGAAAAGGTGTGAAGAGGGAGGGTAACCTTGAACACAATACACAGAGTATCTTGAAGTTGGAGATGAAACTAACTGTTAAAAACACACAGTTCCGTTAGAAGAGAGTATATTGTAATCGAATTTCACTCTGAATTACAATTGCAATCCTTTATGTAATGCCCCTCATGACACACGCGAATCGCAAGACCATTAAAGTAAAAAATTCTACAAAAATAGAATTAATACAAATTATTCTTGCCACACACAATCGCAATGATAAACACAACTTGTTTTCTCGTGATGAATGTATGTAATAGGCACAATTACGTTGATGCTAATTATTTTAATTATATTATTTTAATTTAGAAAGGATGAAGAAAGAGCTTGCACATTAAACGTGCTCTATTATCCGATGATCAAAACAGTCAATCATTTCACTCTTTCGGAGAATTCTCGTCACATTCACCAACCACAATACTCATCCATGCAGATGCTTTTCACTCACAACAAGTGTCAGGAAACGACGAGATAAAAACACTTTCACAATACATCGTCACGGAAAAAATCACATCAATGTCACGTCAAAATTCAACATACGTCGGTCGTATCAACTTGGTGTTAAAACATTCTACCTTTTCCAAAATTTGCGATTGTTCTCGAGAATTTGAGAAGTATGAGGTAGGAGAAGTAAAAACATAAGAAATGGAAGCCATGCAAACGTACAAACATTTCAAGTTCACAGCCCAACATTCATTTACACGTCGGTACCCACGTGCTCCAAGCTGTCAGAACCATCCCACCAACCCCACACACGCGACCGGTTGGCACAACATACCCCAAAGAAGTAGGCGGTGCCTCCTCGCCCTCCCAAGGCGTCTTCTTCGTCCTCGTCCTCGCTTGAGTCCAGCAGCGCCCGCGCCTCTCCCACAGCGCCCTTTCCCGCGGCGGGGCCCGCTACTCCGGCGGCGCCGCCGCCCTTGCTGCTGCGCGCCACCATCGCACGTGCCAGACTCCCGCGCCCGCGCTCGCCCGCCCGAGACCCCGTCGCTCCCGCCGCCGCCGCCGCCACCGCCGTCACTTTCCCCGTCGACCAATGGGCGCGCGAGCGCGGTCGCCGCTCACCCGCCCGGCGGCGGCTCGCTCGAGGCCGCAGCGGCCGGCGGAACCCGTGTCGTTTGTAATGGGATGCACAAGAAACGGGAAAACGTTTGTAATCGGGGCCGGCTCAAGGATTTTTGGAGTCCCCAGTCAATGGCGTGGCCAAAATATTTTTTTATGAGAGGGAAGTAGATCTGTTCCCAAAGTGGATTGAATGGAATTCGTGGGGTTTGTTGTGTATACTCTGAGGTCGTTTTGGAACGACCCAAGGGGATCTGCGAAAAACAGAAACAATCGGGCAAGGAGTCTACGGAACCAAATAGTTCGGGAACTTCTGGACTAGATGCATAAACATTGAATTGGGGCAGTTTTCCAATTAGGCAAGGGAATCAGACCTGTTGTAATCTACCGAATTCACACCTACCTTTCTTACTACTCTGCATTCAGATTTTCTCGCAAGGATATTTTAATTTAAATAGTTTCGTGTGAAAGATGCTCGCTCGAAGCTGCAGCGGGCGGCGGAACCGAAGTGTCACTTATAATGGAATGCACAAGAAACGGGAAAACGTTTGTGATCAAAGCCGGCTCAAGGATTTTTCGAATCCCCAGTCAATGGCGAAGCCAAAATATTGTTTTACTGGAGCTAGATCTGTTCCCGAACTGGCGTGAATGAAACTCATGGGGGTTGTTGAGGACTCCCATAAGTCGTTTTGGAATTACCTCTAGGACGGGGTCTACTTAAAACAGAAACATGGGGCGAGCGGTCTACGCAACCCAAAACTTTTTTGGTTCCGTTTGGGAACTTCTCAACTACATGCATAAACATTGAATTGGGGCAGTTTTTCAATAAGACAAGGGGGTCAGACCTCTCATAATCTACAGGACTCATAGCAACATTTCTTACTACTCTACATCCAGATGTTCTCACAACGTTATTTTTATTTAAAGAAATAGTTTCGCGTGAACGATGCGAAAGCGGCGTTCCCACGAAGTTTGGGAGAACTTTAACACTGAGATTGAAGTTACGTCTGCCCTGGCCTCCGCGGACCCACTCAGTCATGCGGTTAACTTATAGCTGACTCCGCAATTTCTGTCCCCAGATTTGCTCAAGCCAGTGCACAAGGATAGCAATAGCAATTACCCGGTATGGAACTCTGAATAGTCGCTCAAAGTCCTTAATTCCTTGCTTTTGATATTGCAGAGAGTAGTATCTTGGAATTTGAGCAGTTATTAGTCTCAAAATGCCTGGAGTACCTCAATATTTATTTTATCTGAAAACATTGAAATATACTTTCCTTCTCCAACAATTTATTTTCAATTAATTAATGTTTCAATTAACCCAACACGAGGCACAGAATCTGAGGAGTCTGACAACTAATAACTACTTCCCCGAATCAGCGACTCTCTTCAATTTTCCTAGATCAATGGAAGATTGCCTATTAATATAGGACGTGATATTAGCTAAGCTTTCGAACCTAAGACTGGATGGCAGGGCAGGGATGGAAAGAAGGATAGAGCGCGGTTCGTGATCCATTAGTTGGTGCAGTTGCAGCATTCTTCTAAAATTAATGAGGAAAAACACGGAAATCATCAGTCATAACAGTCAACCCACGTAATCAAACCCTAGCAGTTTCAGAATCAAGATGCATTCAAGGTCTCGATGTGAAATTATTTTATTATTATTGAAATTAAGTCTTGCATTTGTGATAAAATGGTATTTCACATAACAAAATATACTTCGATTTTTCCATTGTGGCCTATGACATTAGGTTATTGTTACACCTCCTATCTTTTAAAATGAATATTTGAATTAATTCGTGAACGTCCCTCTCAATGGGCTCGTGTCAGAAATGTACTTAACGCTGTTAAAAATATTTATTTTATAAAGCAGGAGGTGTAACAATGATCTAATGTTATCGGCCTCCATTGAAAAAATGAATTATAGGTTTGATTTAGTGATTAAATATAGGTTTGATTTAGAAATAATATTCTCATATATTCAGTGAATTACAAAAATATCTTAATCATAAATAATTAAACACAATGTAGCTATTTCCTGAAGCAGTTGTAATCTGAGATTATTATATTATTATCTAATTTCTGAAGCAATAGCATGAAGAAATATTTTTGTTAACAATTTCTTGTGGCACTTCTGAGAATTATTACCATTTGTTTTATTAGGACTTAAATTACTGTTGTCTAAAATCATTTCGTTAAAAATTAAATCTCTTATATTGTAGTTCCGAAGATGATAGCTAAGGAGAATGTCGGTTCTACAAAAAAAGAAATAGAGTGACTTAATTCTTTCATTGAACTCTGCAGAGGCAATCGAAACAACGAATGTTATAACATTATTTTATAGTCTTAGCAAAGGGATAAATCGAGCAGGGCAGAGCTCCAACATGATTTTGTAGGAAACGGAGTCACACAATTGGATCTTTTGGTCAGGATTTCCTCGCGCCCGCGTCCGAGTAAATTCTCGTTCACTTTTGGCTACATCAGAAGCAACAGGCCGATTGCATCCCGGTCGGTGTTTCGGGGGGAGGGTGTAGTTACGTTTCCATTCAAGGGGAACGGAAACACAGGTTCTTGCACCACTTGATAGAAAACCTCGAACACAGGTGAGTAAATCTTTATCTGTCGCACTTGTGGTAGATAAAAGGATGCTGATGATAGGTTTTAATTTTTGTTTCCCCAAACTTTGAAGTGGTGGTTCACGAGGTTGACAGTGCTCCAAAAGGTCTTGCACATGCGTCTTGAACATGTGGAAGTGGATCTATTATAACCGACTTTCTATCTTTCTATCGTTTCTGTCACTGTACGGGACAATCATGGAACTTTTACGGGACAATCATGGAACCCTTGCCACCCTTCTTGGAGCATCCCACGGTATACGTATAAATCAGTTCCAATTAAATTAAGAATATTCGACACAGATTATTTCCAAAATAACAAATTTTCCTAATTTATTCGATCTGTTCATGACGAAACAGGAATGCAACAAAATAATCAGAAATATTTGTTATTTTCATTTTTCGTTTTCTTCAAATACGATTGCGATAGGTCGACCATCGAAGCACTGATGACTGGACGAGCTCTTTCTTGTAATCACGAGAAAAACCGAACGGGATGTAATCGGGCTATACTTTTTTGGGAGTCCTAAGAAAAGATGACCGTGGGATGCAATCTACATACGTATCTATTAAATCGTGACCTATTTAAAACAGCAACCGGTCCGTGCTACAGTTGTGGATTCATTCCACCATTTTTATTTTTATTTATTTAATGTGCAAACAAAGTTAAAACTGTGTGTGGCGTACTATAGGGAGAAGTGCCATCTGTGAACGTTTTTTCAAGCTCTGAGATTCCTATCTAATTCCTATTGTATTGATTTTAATCATCGGACAATGTGTTGTTAAATAATGTATGTGACGTTTTTGTAGTGAAGTGTTCATACTGACACCTGATGAATATGATTACTACATCGAGTTTTATAGTTATAGACATCTTTATTGGCTGAAAATATGTTCACACCATGGAGTATTTCTGACGAAAACCACTGATTCGTTCATCAATACGCCAGGTAATGGTAGAATTCCCAGCATAATAATGAGAGACGTAAGAATCAAATAGTTGGGATTCACTTATTATTCAAATGAAACTATTTTCGGTACTCTAAAAGTCTGTTTGTATCAGCATATATTTCGTTAGAATATTATTTATACAGCACAGGAAATGAAGGACAAGGGAAAAGGATAGGGAAACGAACAAGAAAAAGAGGGATAAGGAAATAAAGGAAGGTAATACGAAAATATTTCAAGATAAAGGAGAAGGAAGTGAATGGAGCGTTCGCTTTCCTCTGTGAACACTTGACCAGGGTATCATAGGCCTCACACGGCCTTGAATTTCACCAACCAAAACCCCGCAGTGGTGGGGACGTCTGGCAACACGTCAAAGCCACGTGGCGCCGTTTGGAGAAGCATCATGCCCCATGCTTTGACGCTGATATTCACTTTTTGAAAAGAGAAGGATTGGTTTTCAAATATTTCCAAAGAAAAACAATGCTTTGTTCCATCAGTGCCAAATACACATGCACACACATAAAAATTTATCAGACCACGACTTGTCACATGTTTCTTTGTGTATTTCGACGCGCTGAATCCGAATGTGAAGCCAGAATTGCGCTACTGTCCTCCAGTATTTTTTAATCCGAAAAACCATCGTGAAATTGTAAAAATTCCCGCGATTCAAATGATAAAATTATCGAAGGGAGGAAAAGGAGACACAAAATCTTGGGGAGAAACTCGAGTCTTATAATAGGTACCGTAAGATGGGGTTACTTAGTAACTAGAGGGGTAACACTGTGACACTCGACCAATTTTCATATTTTTGAATCGTGTGCCGTTATCGTAACGAGAAAGCAGCTGACGGTAGCCAGGCTGTAGACAGCATGAACAGAGCTACCTATTGACCGGAGCCTGAAGCTTTCATGTCCTTATTACCCGCGCTGTTGGCCTGTATGTGTAAACATTTTGCGTTGTCGCCGAATATCATGCAATCTTTGTCCTGAAGAGTGGCGTACAGTAACAAACGGACTAATACAGGTAAATATATTTGGAGATGCGTATGTTAGCTACATCATTTTGTAAATGTAAGTCTTTTTGACGATTTCTGTTCATCTTATGTGAAACTGAAAAGTCTGAAGTTTGCGGGGTTACTTTGTGAGGGTTCATTTTAACACATTTTCTTTTTTGTAACACGCAAAATATCCATTAGACATGCCGAGATCATATAAGAGGAAGGTGGGTGCTCGTTTTTATCAAAATTATTCAGAGGAATAATTATGCTGTTAAATTAATTTTGAATAACACTTTATCACTACGAGACTGGGATAGTGCCTCTGAATAAGCAAAAGGTCCTACATCGGCTTCCATCTGCGATCGTGGAAGATAGCCTCCATTCTTCCATCAGCTCCCACATTGGAGATGCTTTTATGGAAGAGCTTCATAAGCAGAGAACAGAGGTGACCAAACCTCGAGGGAAGAGGAGGAGGAAGAAGGTAGATGACCCACCAGGAAAGAGTATCAGAGTATCTGACATTCGAAACCCGAGGACGCAAAAGAAATCCCATAATTCTCGAACGCTTTTAGTTGGATCTGCAACATTAAGTATCAAACGAAAGTGTTGCGGCGATATGCGAGAAGTTATATCGCGCGCCAATTCGGCAGCGCGGGACGCCGGCTACGGAAGGCAGCAGGGCCACGAACCGGCGCGAAGACCGCCCAATGAGGAGTGAGCGGCCGGCGAGCGGATCTACAGGCCCGAGGCGAATCTGCGACGCGGAGCGCTTCTTAACGGGCCGCACCGGCCGGAGGGGCACTCAGTAGTGAAGTGCGATCCTGAAGCGAAGTAGTGACTGTGACCCTAGTGCGAACTCTGCGACGTAATTGGTATTCTCTCTCCGGCGATTTTTGGACGACAGTGCGCGGCTTTTGGGACATCTACTGGATTTTGGAACACCACGGCTTTGTACTACGGAGTACGCTTTTGGATACTTGTAAACTAGATCACGCCTGTAAAAGTTGAACCAATAAATTGTTATTGTTGACTTGTGTCTTTTCACGTACATAACAGAAAGAAGCAAAAATATTCTCAAAAAGATCTGCAGACAGAGAACAGGAGGATGACGAGAGTGAATGCAGTGAAACGTTTTCTCTCCACGATTCTGAGGAAAGTCTGAAATTAAATAATGAAGACTCTAATCAATCAGATGTATCTAGCCCTCCAGGATTCACAGACCCAAGCACCACCTTTGCCACTAAGAAATGAAGTTTCAAAGTTGGAGAATTTTTAGCTGTTAACTGAAAGTTAACAGCTCTACCCTGGAAAGTGTTAATCATTGCAGGGCAGCTCTACCCTGGAAAAGTCACTGGTGTGCAGGGCGATGGATACATGGTCAGTGTCATGGAGAAGACAATGAAGCACTGGATGGCCTGTAAAGAAAAATGAAATTTTGTATTCAAAGGAGGAAGTCCTCTTCACTATAGATCCCCCAAAGCTAATGAACAAAAGAGGATTCTACAATGTGATAGAGTTGAATGACTGTAACTTTCAATATAAAAGTGTTTAAAAAACTTGAAATGCACTTATATTAATTTGCCACATTTTTTATTGCCACATTGTATTTCAATATAATGCTAAATAAATGTTTCATGGGTAATTGTGTGCCAATATACTTTTTATGTGTATTTTTAAGCTAAAAATAGCCCTGTCACTAAGTAACCCCGGGGTAACATTGTGACAATTGTTATTGCAAATAACTTGGCGGATGTTATTGTTATTGATTTCTATTCATACTATAGATATGCTATTGATTTCTATTCATACGTAATGTCAGGATGTAGAGGAAGGACAGATCAATTAAAATCAGGAATTCGTTTTAGATACCAGAGACAAACGTTCCACTGGCAGTAAGAAAACCTCGAAAACAGTCTCTAAATAACCCCCGCTTACGGTAGCTCCTCTACTTATAGTAGCTTCTTATTTCTACGTGCAGAGGTCAGGGGATGTTGTGTCTTAAAATTCAATATTTTCAATTCAATATTTAAAAAATCTGGAGAATGATTTGAAGATAATGGCGAAATTTGAAAGCACACCGAAAAGTATTTCGGAATAAAAGCATTGTTTAACTCATCCTGATAATTATAAAAAAAATTACGAAATGAATGAATGATGCTGGTATGCTATTTTAAAAAAATGAAAACATAAAATTAATAGACTATGCCAAAATATGTCCAATATTTTTTATCAAAATTATGTTAAGAATAATGTTAATCACTTTAAAATCTTAAGTTAAAACACAACTCACAAATATCCATCCCCTATTTATAATCTCTTCAGTCCAGGTAGAAGAAACCATAAGCCCACTATTTGAATTTGGATATAAATGATGCATCGTCATGGACGAGTCGATCTGATTCTGAAAATCTTTGATGGGCACCGCGAAATCTTGTTTAGGAGGAGAGTTTTTTTTATTGAATTGTATCGTTTTATGTGGTGGGATTCTCAGCCCTTCTGACTTCTACACGGAGTAATGATTAACATTTGAACGAAAAACAAGATCTGAAGTCGCGAATAGAAGTGACGGTTATTGGTCCGCTCTAGCAGAATATTAGGAAAACATGACTTCCCTTAGCTTTCACCGTGCAACCGGCCTGAACAATCAGGGTAGATAAGATCCTACTATCGTACCGTTCATGTTGAAATGCAGAGCTCTTAAAATAAAATACAGGAAGCAAAGTCTGGGTATCGGAAAATACTCTAATATAAAAAAAACGGTATAAAGAGATGGAATATTTCTTCCTACACGAGATATTATCAATTTTGTCCATAAATCACAAATGACAATGATTAACATTGAGGGAATGTAACTGAGAACAATAATAACAGTAATAATAATAATAATAATAATAATAATAATAATAATAGTGTCTTCTTTAATTGCGAAAATCAAATAAAATACAACAGAAACAATAAAATAACGGTGATAACACACAACTGTTGATGGAGTTTACTAATCATGGGACTAGTAATATTGTCCTCTGGAAAGAGTGAAACCGGAAAGTTCAGCGAAAAAAAATGTAGGACAACTAACATAAATTGGTGACTGAATCAGATAAAAAATTCTAGGATGAGCTGCTCAGTAAAAGAAACACTCCAAAGAGGAATTTGTGATAATCAAGGTAGAATTTTTCTTCTTTAAAATTACTACAAAATTGTTTTACATGAATTATCTACAATAGTAATTTTCAATGAGAGCCGAAATTGTGTGTAGAATTTAGAACATACATACAGCTTAGTGGATGATGCTGGTTACGAACATGATAATACAGAACATGTAAGATTCGATTGACATATTGGAGTTACGGAGTTCAGTGTTATCCCTTTTTGTAACCAGCATACACTGGCAGAAAAAATACTTTTCCCCTTGGGGGATGCATGAAATATAATAAAAACCATAACGTTAACAACAAAAAGAACATTAGTGAACGTATATTCTTGATTCTAAAGCCAATGCCTAAGCCGTACCTGGAAACGGATGGATGATTTTGATGGGAAGGTGATAACGAAGACATGATATGAATGATGGAATGAGAGGCAGGGGAAACGGGAGGAAACCCCAGACAACATGCCGCGAAACCACTTTGTCCACCACAAATTTCACTTGGATCAACCGAATATGAATACGGGTCTGAGCGGGAGAATGCCAGTAGTCTAACCGCTGCCCCACAGTTAAAAGTAGAGTAACCATGAAACGATTTTATTATTATTATTATTATTATTATTATTATTATTATTATTATTATTATTATTATTATTATTATTATTATTATTATTATTATTCACGATTATTCCCATTTAAAGAGAGCGTTTGAACTTGAATTCCTTTACGATGATTGTTTGTGTTTTCTCTGGGCCCATATTTTCTTCATGTGTTCACTGTGTTGTTTCTTCGGCACTGCTGTCCATTTACATCCTGGCCTCTTCTTGCTTTCGGTGTCAAATGTATGTTTTTGATAATGTTCCTGAATTCTTTTCTATTTTCTGCATCATTTGTTGTAACTTGTGCTTGTCTGAGATTCTCCTCGACTTCTTTAATCCATTTTGTTTTTCCCCTGCCTGAGTTGATGACTATGAGAATCCGTTTTGAAATTCTGTTTTCATTCATCCCGTGAATATGTTTATTATTATTATCATCACTATTATTTGTTTTCTTTTCACTACAAAAAGTGTCGGATGACAATCTCAAGACACTATTTGTCAGCACGAAGTCATGGAGCTTCGGTGAAGAAATACTTATGGTCTTGTTTTAGTACAGTTCTCAAAACTTGTAGTCTTTTACATTTTGGTGGATTCAAGTGATGTCTTCATATTCTAAGTACGCTTTCTTCCCTAATCGAGACTCAAAAATTTCCTGACTATATTTGCTGTGCCCAGTAAAGTGGCTTTTTGCATTGTTCTGAGGTGTTTTTCTTTTAATCGCAGCCTTTGTCCAGTTTTCAACCAATCCTTGGTTTCCACGCCATTTGCTGACACAATCACAGGCACTATGTCTACGCTCCGTAACCTGTACATGTCCCTCAACTCCACAGCGAGAGGTTGGTATTTTCGTTTCTTTTCAGCAATAGTTGACACCAGTTTGTCGTCTGTAGGAACTGCAACATCGATTATTATTATTATTATTATTATTATTATTATTATTATTATTATTATTATTATTATTATTATTATTATTATTATTATTATTAATAATATTATTATTATCTCATTTCTTGAAATTCAATCCAGCTTGGGTGGTTGAGGTTCATCAAACGTGTCTCTTCCGTTGTTATCGGCGCTAATGAAGTCCGCCAGCAACAACGCGCCGCGACGCATCTCCTGCCAACCGCTTGCTCAAGGGAAAGAAGGCGTCGCCCAGCCCGCGTCTCAAAGGCCAGAGCATCACCCAGACCCGCCCCCACCCCCGCCCCCGCCCCCGCCCCCACCCCCACCTCCGACCCCGATCCTTCCCTGCTCCGCTCCGCCCCGCCCCGCCCCGCCCCGCCCCGCCCCGCCCCCACCGCTGTCCCGCTGCTCGTCGTGCATCTCTACTCCCACAGCCACTCTCCCTCTCTTTCCGGGTCGTGATCTGACATCCGCCATGGGCGGCTTCGAAGGTAACCGCGTAGAGACACGTGGCGGATGGCGAAAGGTGAAGTAACTTTGTTTTTCTGGTGATTATATTCAGAATAAATACTTGGAACACTGCCTATCTTGTCTGTACAAGAAACCTGTAACTCTAAACATAGCATCCTTTCTCGTGTGATTGGTAACCGTAACGTAATATTATTGTAATGCAAATTCTATCCTAACTCTTCAGTAATCACTCGAAAAAAAACGCAAACTATAAGACTCAAAATTACCCGAAAACTGACAATATTTTGGAACGATTAACGCGAAATGGCCCTTGTTTTGCTTCCCTGAGATGGCCCCTTGTTTTGCTTCTGGACATAAATGTAACTTCATTTTCTGTGCACGTCTTCTAGAATTCAGTGCGAAATACAATTATTCAAATTATCGTTTCCATGTTGTCTCGGCAGGAAGTAATAAGAGCCAAAATTTATTGCTTATTTATCTTTGAAAATAGATTTTATTACATGGGAGTTTTTTTTTCTCCCTTTCGAAATTCAAAATTTATTGCTTATTTACCCTTGAAAATATATTTTTTTACATGGGAGTTTTTTTTCTCCCTTTCAAAATTCAAAATTTATTGCTTGTTTATCCTTGAAAATAGATTTTATTACATGGGAGTTTTTTTTTTTTTCTCCCTTTCAAAAATTCAAAATTTAAGTAGTATATGACTTAGTGTAGGGATCACAGAATTTTGAAAATGTGCACACAATTCACTTTTCCCCATAGTACGTCATACGCAGTTTTTAACTGTTTTTTTTGACGTAAAATAAATAAATAAAATAAATGAGTAAAAGACCTAATACGGAGATATTGTTGAGTTTAAGAAAAAGACACGTTTGTAAACCGTTTGAATTTTGTCACCAAATAATACAATAGTATACGAAAACTACTATAATCTAAAACCTCTGTATGAAATGATTTACAGATAATATTAAGGAATAGAAATCTCCAGAAAAAAATAACTCCAACTTCAATATTGAAGGAATTCGGCAAGTTTCGAGAAACAATGAAAATATGCTCTTTGCCACACATTATTACAAATATGGTATTATTGGTAAATTAGATCTATGGGGTGTCTGGCTACAAGTTCGGATGTTTTGGGGTATCTGGCTATCTCCATCGCTTCCTTGATTCGTTTGGGTCACCATCGCTCTTCTCTGGCGAGCACGCTCGTGTAATCCCGAGCGCTCACCACTCCTGCGCAGACCAGCCCTGAGATTGATTGATTTTATCGTGTTTCCGGGCGCGTCAACGGGCTTCGGTCATTAGTCCCGGTAGTGTAGTGCATGTTTTTTTCTCGAGATGGCGGGGATCCTCCCCCGCTTGATGGCGAGATCCGGCACCAACCTACTGTCGGCTAGTGGGGTTTCAACCAGGACTCTCCCACCAGCGGGGCAATCTCACCCGCTGGGACAAGCTCTAAGCTCCCGACCGGTCTCCCGGAATATGTGATAGTGGTGTGCATGTTAATATAAGTGTGTGTGTAAGAGGAGAGGATAGGACAAGGAAGAGAAGGACAGATTGCGCGCGGTCCGTGGCCCGTTTGGTAGGGTACTGCTCCGGCATTCCGCCTGGTGTTGATCGGAGAAACCACGAAAACTACCGATCAGAGCAGCCGGCTGCTGAATTCTCCTCCTCCAGACAGCGACTAAATTCGACCTAGCTGAAAAGCTAGTGCTCGAAGACCCTGCCGCCGTCAGGACTCGAACGTAGGACCTCCCGGTCAGAGGCGCTGCAGTGACATCAGTTGATGCACTGAGCTACCGCTACCGGTAACCAGCCCTGAGGAAGACCACGAAAAGATGGTCGAAACGTCGGCAACAGCCTTCGATGCGGCGTCACCCGGACAGCCAAGATCATTTACTGTTTTAAAAGTTTTTTCATGTGATGAAAATTTCTAAATGGCATGCATAGCTTCAAATAAGTTCTTACATTTTCTGGCATTGAACATACCAATGAATTGTAGTATCAGATGTTATACTCCCGATCAAAAATTCCCAACACGCAGTGACGTTGCATTTTACCTCCATTCGGGATTTTAACTGGTAATATTGCGATTTCAAAATTGTAATCACCGTAAAAATACTTGCAGATATGGATAATGCAAATAATTAGAATTTATTACATCTGCATTTGTACCCTTTTTTTGCTAATATGGACATTTGCTAATAATACACATTAAAGATCACCTGTAAGCTGTTATTCTCCAATTCTAATAAAAGATTATTCTCAATTATTTCTAAAACTTCTGTCTCAAAACCTACTACAATTATGTTTGATTCTTCCTCCTCATTTGCACGCTTAAGAATTTAAATGTGCAATGTCGAATACACATGTGCTTCCGTTCTCTAAATTACTCACAATTCAGATTTACCTCGTATTCATTTGGCGTTCTTAAAATGTAATAAGTTCCAGGGTAATACTGTACGCAGGTGTTGGCAAATTTATTATTAAAAATACGGTAATACGGACGAAACACTTTACTTCTAATATTCAAAGCAGCATAACTATTGATAGATCTGCCGCCAGTTCCGTTTCAAATGTTCCAGAACAATCAAGTGTTGCCATCCTCATAGAAGAAAATTATGGTGTCGTGGACCGAAGATCACTGGAATTTAATCAACGCCACCTAAATAGATCTATTTAGATGGCGTTGGCTTAATTCTCCGTCGACCCACTAAGATCGCAACGCTAAAATACGTTTTTGGAAATTTCTTAGAATCTTTTGCCCAGATCCGAAAACGAATTATCAGTTTCCCATCAGGAGATCGAGACGCATCGAACGACTTGTCAAATGTCTCGACTGGTGCACGGAAAATGGTCAAACTGTGAGTGATGGATGGGCACACACATACTGACACATACGCACAATCGCAGATAGTCAAATACTATAAAAGGGATGTGCATTCGAGATAGACTAGTAATACTGTCACAGACTTCTAGTTCCATTTTGTTTCCTATTCTTTTGAGTGTGGGCTAGCTTTTCGATTTCCCATCAACTGATGTCACAGCAGTCCCTCTGACCGCGAGGTCCTAGGTTCGAGTTCCGATGGTGGCAGGATTTTCGACTCTAGCTTGTCAGTAGGTCGAATTCAGCCGCTATCTGTAGGAGAATTCTAGCTGAAAAATTGGCAGACGGCAAAACGTCTGTCTGTTCGTTCATCTGCGTGCACGCTAGAGAGTCAACCGTTAAGGCGATTGTCTCCAAAACTCATATTCCCCCAATAATCTGGCCGAACTCTAGGCCCGGATTTGAACCGAATATTTTTTTTTATTTTTGAGGGTACTTTACAAGAAGTCTTGACAATTTTATAATTTCTCAAGATGCTTATAAGTTTTTTAAATTATTTTTTTTCTTGGGATAGCGCAAGAAACTTTTAAAAAAGGGCGCAGGTCCCATTTTCGATGAAATCTGAAATTTCAGAAATTACAAAGGCTCAAAATTGTTTCGGCATCTTAAAACCACAGTATTAAAGATAGATATTTTTTTCTTAATGAAATATGTTTTTCAAAGGGTAAATAAGGTCATGTATAATTTTTCCAAAATATGGCTAGTTTAGCGGCATCTGAAAGTATAGATAATTAAAAATTAAAATTGTCTCCAAAACTGCTCCAAATATTTTCTTTAATTTTTGTTCTCTACTAGGACAAACTGCGCTTAAGAAGGTGGCGAAGGACCCTTTGCGATGAACTCTGTGTTATTTTTTGTTTGTTTTTTCGAAAATTGCAAAAAAACAACATTGCAAAGCTACAATATTGTTGACAGATTTTTTAAATGAATTGTTAAAAAAATAGATATTACAAAACGATTGATTGATTAACGATTTCGGGCGTGTAAACTGCAAAAGTCATTAGTCCCGTAAGTGTATAGCATGTTTTATCGCGGAAGGTGGTGATGATCTTCCCCTTCTTGATGACGCGATTCGGCGCCAACCTACCGTCAGCTTGCGAGAATTTTCCCCAACCTGGTATCTCCCAAAAGCGTGGCACTGCTCTAGCCGGGCAGTAGTGATAGTGTAGTGCGTGAAAATGTGTGTGTAAGATGCTCTGTCGAAAAATCGCCGATTTATGCCGTAGACTTTCAATAGTTTCTCTTTTCTAAGAATGTTGTAAGGCGTGAAAGTAATACCGTAATATGAAAGTAATACCGATTCAAAACTGTAATATCATTACAGTTTTGAACTCCTAGTTTAATTTACAAATTAACAAGTGCGGGAACTTGCAGTAAACATTTGAGGAAAATGTTTGAGGAAATTTGAGTGAATATTTGGGGGAAAATACTTATCAAATGCTCCCAGAATTAGGAACATTCCATCATCGATAGAAATATTTGATGGATTCCTTTTGATCTGAGATTATTCTTGTAACATCGATCATTATGAATACACGCCCGCCCTCCCAAAAAAATAATAGTGCCAGGCATGATATTTTAAATTTACATGAATTTTTATTTTATATATTCAGGTACTTGTTGGAACGTTTAAGATAATACATACTGAGACAAGAAATTGGCCAATAATTTCAAGTAACAATAATATTGGATTTATTTACTTTATCTTCCCCTTACATTTCAACAATGGGTCTTGCAGAGAAGTAAGGTATCATATCTAGGTCGCGCGGCAGCGCAAAAATGGATAGCACCGACGACATGCTTAAAAAATATGCAGTTGGGAACTTAGAAGAAAAATTATTCCGTACGTGACCCTTTCAAATCGGAAGTATTACACGAGACATGTCGAAAGGAAATTGTCGTTCAAGACATACATTGACTAACAAGGTTAGTATAAAGTTCTAAAAATAAAATACTATTTGAAATAAAGTTTTTATTACCTTGCTTCAATCGTGTGGTTCGGTTTGAAATTACCGCCGCACGGAGTTCTTCTTTCTTGTACTAGATGTCGTTCTGAACAGTTTTCGTGATTGTGCTGAGCGAGCGGGGCTGAGGGGCGTAGAGCGTATGGATGAAATGTCTGCTGTGGCAAATACTTCATTTTAATTTGCTGTAGCTTATGATTGGAGTTATGGCATTGTTTTACGTGACGCAGGAATCACAAAATTGCATGAAGTGTTGTGTGTTTTACCTGTAGACTTTTACCATTTGTGCGGAAACTGTGCAAACGTTTGTGAAACATTTTTCGCTCTTCGTGATTAAGTAAATATCAAAGGTATGTTATGAAAGAGAATGACGGACTCAATTCTCATTACTTTTTCTTAATTACCCTTGTAAGTGATGTTTCATGAATTTCAAAGGAATGTAATGAATCCCTTTTGTCATATGTCGTATGGGTTTCTTCCTCATAAATTTGTAACATGAGTATGGCTTGCAGGTGAAAGATGACAAGTTGATATGGTTCTTACTTTTTCATCTATTACTTTGTAGATTGACTCAGTGTGGGGGGTGTGGGCCTCCCATCCTTTACGCCTGCACTTGGCCCAGCATCCCCGCGGCAGGATGGGAGAAATGGTGATAGGGGACCGTCCTCCCTCTCCCGCACGTTTAGCTCATACATCAGAAAAACATCCGCGAGGAACTTTGACGGAACTGAATGTTTTGAGACGTCATAGGGAACTCTGCGATGTTGTCCTTAACGTTGGGTCCCGAAAAATATTTGCCCATAGGTAAGTTGTTCTAAGAGTGGGTGTGGTAACTTCACCAATTTCAATTTTTATCCAAACATTTAGTCTATTTCAAAGTTTACAAGAGCATATTTAATATTCAAAATTATTTTTAATTGCTTAGTAAATTTAAAATAATTATTTTCTCTAAAATTTCCAAACTAATCCTAGTTCATTTATTGATATGAAGCCGTGTACCTTATTTGTTTGATATTTCAGAGTAATCCTCTCAGCATGCAGTCCGTATTTTCGAGCAATGTTTACTGGTGAACTGGCAGAGTCTCGACAGACAGAAGTGACAATACGAGATATTGATGAAGTAGCAATGGAACTTTTAATTGACTTCTGTTACACATCTCATATTGTAGTGGAAGAAGGCAATGTTCAAACACTGCTGCCAGCTGGTGAGTATACTCCATAATTGTGGTTAGAAATTGTGATTTTCCAGTGTGTGTGAACTTCCATATTTGTAAAATTATATTGATTTATTTCATCTTAATTTAATTTCAGTATATTAGTTTTTTCTTCTTTTTGCATCTTGTGAGATACAATATCACTCTTTTGACATGAAAGTGTGTGCTTGTAAGAGGATAGGTTTAATTGTTGTGTATTGTACCGTTTAATTAAATACCCGTGGATTAATAAAAATATGTCAGGACATACCATTTATATACCTAAAGTATGGTCATTTGAAACTATGAAAATACAAGAAAAGTTCTGTCCAAGCAATAAATACATTGTTTTGTTTGTGGATCATGTATTTAAAATATAGTATATTGTATAAACAATAATTTGTTAGGTAGTTGCAAATACTGTGATGAGTGGTCACATCAGATGGTTTAGAACTATGTTGCTCTTATGTATGTATAATGTTCTAAAACTTCTGCTCATCATTTCATATTGCTTGGTTTAGCATTTCTTAAATTTTAGGAATTCTAATGTTTTGTTGTTAATTTTAATAAGTTGAAGCATCAAAGTTAATTTTTTTTATTAATCTTCATTGATTTCAAACTGATCAAACAAATCATGTGTAATTTTCTTTTTCTTTTGATGTCTTCCTGTAGCTGTTTATATATTCTGATCTTCCTTTATTTTGTCAATATTTTACAGAATTATTTTTTAACTCAAATGTCTTCATTAGTGATTTGAGGTGTAACTATAAAATCTCCTGGCAGGTTTTTGAGATGAAAAATTGGTCCTCTTTTGAATATTCAACATGTAAAGTTTTAATATGTAAACATGTAAACTTCAATTATTCCAACAGGAAGGGACATACCATGTTTTTTCTCGAACTTTTTGTTTTGGCAGCTTAATGAGTCACATTATCTAGAATACCTAAAATCCTTAAATTTCAAGAGATTTTATTCTTTTCTCATACAAAATGTTGATAATAAGGCATTAAAGTATCAAAACATGATGTATGCTTGCAAGATTTAGGTGACTGAAAAATGTGTTGCTGACTCCAAATGTAATTGACATTTGTCTTTAAAATTTTAGGATTTTTCACAAAGTGAAAGTGATTATTATTTGTTGCATTACTGTTTACAAATTTGATAGTAAAGGATAATTAAAAATGTTTGTAGGATTGCCTTAAATTAGACTCCTTTTCAGAGCGATCAGAATGTTCAGGGATAAATGTACAGGTGTATTTTGTTGAAATGCAAGGTGCTTGCCAACTGAACACTAGTAAATTATTTATTTTTTAATTGCTTAGAAATGTGCCATTACCCAAACACTATAGTACAGCAGAGTTTGTACTATAATCTGTAGGTCCTATTCATAACGTTGGATCCTTATCGTCATTCAAATCATTGTCACAATCTAGTCTACCTTTGGAGGAACCTACGGCTTATCCTCATCTAATTTTTATCGCAAAATAAGAAACAGGCAATTCCTTTGCAAATTTTATAATGTTTCTTGCCCCAATTCTTAACAACAATATCTCCACAAATCTACCAAATATTAGGTGAATTAATGAAATATGCTGTTTAACAAATAAATTTTATCTTCAATTAATGATTAAAGAATAAAAAGTTAGAAATTGGGTTTTTAATGCTCTAACTTATTAATCTAAAGAAAACAGCCCTCTGTGACTACATAAAAACCACATTAAGCTGATTTCCAAGTAAATTCTGAAATAACATACTCTTTTCACAAAGATACAATTTTAACTAAATTTTGGGGAGGGTAGAGACGAAAAAACTCAATACACTTGTCTTTGTATAACAAGAGTGGTTGATTTGTGAAGTCAAACATTTTTATTGTTTTGTTTTAAATTATTTGCTATAGAGTTGTGCTTTTAAGAATTGTACTAATCATCTATTACTTTTGAAACAATTTTTTCTTGCGAACCTTTGTAATTAATGAAAAATTGCTTCACAATATTTTGGTTTGTTTAGGTTTGTTTATTTTTTAATATGTATCCCCCCCCCCCCCCCCCCGCAAGAGTGCAACTTACAATTTTTCCAAAATAAAGTTGATTAATCCAATTGCTATAGTTCTGATAAGGGTTTATGCATTGACTATATAAATTTTATCTATCACTTATGGGTAATTATTTTTAACCATATTAACTTCTCCTTCTATTTGTTATTGTTTGTTGAATCAACCTGGTTAAAAATTAGGCATATTATATGTGAGAAATGACCTAATATATTAAATAAAACTAGATTTTTAAGAGCTGGCAAAAAATCCGCAGCTACTTTTATATACAATTTAGGGGTCTCAGGGCCTCTGAGGTTCCTATGTTCATTAAGTCAGAGTTGCCAACTGAATAAATTCTATACATTTTCTCTATTTTATTGATTTAATTGTCTTATCATTTTATTGGTTTGGAGGTTCAATGTTTGTTCACTTTCTCTTGAGTAAGAAGCTAAAATCATGTGAATCAATTATTTTTATATCCACGGGTATATTATTTTATTTGTTTTCAAAATGGAACTCCCATTGAAGTATTTTCACTTTAACAAATAGATTGTGTCGGAAAAAGATGAGGTAGGAAGAATGGAAAATAACTCTTCCAGTCAAATTTCAATTGTAAAAATGAGTGTGCATGAATTTCTTCATTGTGTACTTCAGAATGACAAGTTATATTATCTTATGGTAAATGATGTACCAATGATTTGAAAAGTTAAATGAAAAATTCTTGTGGCTGCTTTTGCACTTCATTTTGACGATTGTGCAACTTCGTTGTTTGTTTGTTTTTCTCTTATAAGTTCATCTTTTGGCTGAGAGATCCTAGTTGATAAAGTATTGTTAATTTTTGAAACAGGAAAATAATTGTGAGTTAAGTAGGTCAGATACATTTAAAAAATAATGCTCTTGAAATGCTTTCATCAGTAAGATTAACGATAATATTGATTTCTACGCTAGCATGCTTGCTCCAACTGGCAGAAATTCAAGATATATGTTGTGAGTTTTTGAAGAGACAATTGGATCCATCGAATTGCCTAGGTATTCGTGCATTTGCCGATACACATTCTTGCCGAGAGCTGTTGAGAATAGCAGATAAATTTACTCAACATAACTTCCAAGAGGTATTTCTTATTAGAAACAAAAATCTATAAAAAATGAAGGCTATTCACAATCTTACTCACAAATATATTTCCATGTGCAGGTGATGGAAAGTGAAGAATTCTTGCTACTTCCAGTGGGACAGCTAGTTGACATCATTTCTAGCGATGAACTAAATGTTCGGTCAGAAGAGCAAGTATTCAGTGCTGTGATGTCTTGGGTTAAGTACAATGTTTCAGAGAGAAGACAACATTTGGCTCAGGTGAGTAATAAAGTTTCTTGTGTTTTCAACATGCATTAGTAATGGTGGATAGAATTCTTTTTTGAGGTTACGTTTGTGTCTTTGTTTTTAAAAGCTCTGTCGTTATTTAATTGAGCATAATTTCCATAACAAAAGGACCAATTGAAATTTAATCTTGTGTGGTAAAACAAGATTCTGTAATTTGATTTATTATTTTCTGACTACCGATATAATTTTATTAGTGATTTAGAATCTGTGAATGTGATCTGGAACATGAATTTAGAATACATACCATCTCCTAAAAAATTAATTTACTTTGTATTGTTTTATAACCATTTATGTTGTGTAGGTTTTGCAACATGTGCGTCTTCCCCTGTTGAGTCCAAAATTCCTTGTTGGAACTGTTGGATCAGATTTGTTGGTGCGAAGTGATGATGCGTGTCGTGATCTCGTAGATGAGGCCAAGAACTACCTCTTGCTACCGCAAGAGCGGCCGCTGATGCAAGGGCCTAGAACTAGACCACGCAAGCCCACTAGGCGTGGAGAAGTCCTCTTTGCCGGTTAGTGATGGGAAATGAGAAAGAATTTCCTTGGAGAGAGGCAGTAGAGATGATCTTTTAGAATGAACGTTTTGATGGAGATTGTTACGTTTACGAACAAACAAACAAAGGTTTAGCAGTGATAATGGTGAATGATTGTATTAAATTAAAATATTGTGATAATTGGTGTCTTGAATAGTTTTAGTAAATGTTCATTTCATAGCATATTAAATTTCACTAATTAGCAAACAAAATGTACAAAAATCAGTGAATTTTTATTCATGTGTAACTTTTTCTTTTAATCTGCATTCAATTTATATTTGAAACTTTGTGTAAACTGACTTTTTATATTGAGGACATCGATCTTTGCAGTGGGAGGTTGGTGCAGTGGAGATGCTATTGCCTCAGTGGAACGTTTTGACCCACAATCTGCTGACTGGAAGATGGTGGCTCCCATGAGCAAGAGACGATGTGGTGTGGGAGTGGCAGTGCTCAATGACTTGTTGTATGCTGTTGGGGGCCATGATGGACAATCGTATCTCAACAGTATTGAAAGGTTAAGATTAGTTGAATTCACTGTGATTCTCATTTTATGAATTTTTTGATTCTGGAAACTTTTTTTATGCTTGTACCTTCTGACATAGTGTAATATATTATTGAACTCTGACCCTTTGTAGAGGAATTCAGAAAATGCACATCAAATAGGATAAATAGTTAACTTATCAGTCAGGTACTTGCTTCATTAGTAATACAGTAAAACTCACACCTTTTTCAGGGCACCAAAGGGAAAAAATGTATAAGTGAGAAAAATGCATAATTGAAATTGATTATTATGTGCAAAATAAAAACCCAATATTTTTGCACTATCGTTTTCCCAGTTTAGCCAATCTACTCTTTTTTTATTGTCACTTTCCCTAACAACTTTTAAATTTTTTATTTTATTGATATTGAAAGGGGCTGCCTTTTCCTACAACTCTTTTTCGTTAGAATGGACGCACAAAGGGGCCTTATTGATGAACTTGTGCGATTATTTCACGGTGGAAATGAAGGCCTTGTCCTGTGTGGGCGGCAGTGACTCACAGCTTGTTGCGTCTGTTTCAAGCTTGATGATAATAGAGATTCCGTGGGTCAAAGCACAGTGTTCTATGTGGGCGACAGGAAGTGCACGACTGCCACACCACCTCAGCCTGACGGCACCCTCTGCCGCACAGAAAAGTGATCAGTTTCATTAGCTACTTGTGCCATGACGCTATGGGAAGTATCTTGTATATTATTACAGCAAGCAAAAGGCCCTTTGGAAAGTGGGACAGTCAGTGCACAAACTTCCTCATTTATTGATCATTACATTGTTACTCTCTCTCATGGGGAAGCCTTTCACCTTCACTCAGAGCTAGGTGTCACCTCCTGAGATCCTCTGAGAGCTCCTGTGCGCACCTGATTCTGAAATTTTTCAAAGTTTCGCTGCCGGAGGGGGCTTGGGAGTCGACTTTGCGATCATGCTCCGAGGGCTCGCGCGGTGTTGGCCCGTCAGCTAGGCCAAGTTAAGCTTCTATATTACAAGTTTCATTTATGGGAAGTTGCCTCAGAGGCCAAGGTATAGGTCACTTCTCTGGAGCGGGACGACTCGAGTAACATACAAGTTCCTGGCTCTCGGTGCAGGTCGTCCTGTGCTTCACTGGTATCATTTGAATGTTATGCGGTCTTAAAGGGTCTTTTATAATGAATATATAAGTGTGAAAAACTTATAAACATAAAATGCATAACTGAAATATTTTAGCATAGAAATTAGAGGAATTTATCCAGGACTTACCAAAAAAACATGTGAGAAACGTATAAACAGAGTTTCACTGTGTGTCCTTTCCTAAAATCCTACTAAACTGATTGGCTGTTGTTTGTAAAACTCAATCTTACACTTTGTATACTGCAGGAAGTGGAACTTTGAGATTGACAGCTACCTAGCACATGGTGCACTGTTGCCAAACACACTAGTTCACAATGTCTACAGTCTTCGTTACAGTTATTCACTGTACTTTAACAACAACACGATGCGACACTGAGGCCTTAATCATTGTAAATATGAGAGCACTTCTCTAATTTACACATTGCAACATTTCTCTACGCAGATCAACATTCCAGAGAATAATATCTTGTGGAAAAAAATGGCTTGCCATGTTACAGTAGAAAATTAAGATACAGTTGAACAAACTGTATACAAAGTACTGATACAAAGTAAACTCTCTGTTTTTCTTAGGTGATGGGATACAAATAAATCATTCATTAGAATAATACTACTTATATTACTTTCACAAACAATTTTCAGCAGAACTGACTTCGTTATCATTATCACTGGAATCCTGTAGTAAAATTATGAAATCATTTATTAGTTTAATTAAAGGACTGACTTCATGTAGCAAAATACAAAGAGAATAACAAAAGTGGATACAGGCACATAAGTGTCTGGTTACAATAATTCATGAATATACTAACAAACTGTTTCTTGTTGAAGATAGGAATTTACAATAACTTGGTATATAAAATCACAAGAGGTATTATTTGGTAATTTGCACATTCTGGAT
Source organism: Teleogryllus occipitalis (assembly GCA_011170035.1). Classification (NCBI taxonomy): domain Eukaryota; kingdom Metazoa; phylum Arthropoda; class Insecta; order Orthoptera; family Gryllidae; genus Teleogryllus; species Teleogryllus occipitalis. Next base: position 58,762 of record BLKR01000747.1, on the reverse strand, counting down.
TGTTTGCAGTAAATGACATAGTAAAAGTTTTTATTAGGAAAATATTGGATCATCTCATTGATATAGTAGGAACTCTAAAGTTAATTTGACCTAATAATAAAGAGCAGTCTATCTTATCATTTATTATTTTATATAGAAATGTTACTCAAGTATCTGAATGATTTTAATGTGGGGATGTTTAGCAATAAAGAAATGTCACAATATTGATAGTCCATAAAAGGATCAGAAAGTGCTTAGCAGGAAGCAGCATTTCTAAAAAATTTATGTTGCACCATTTCTCATTTCTTTACCTGATGTAACTAAAAAGGAGACCAAATTACCAATTGCTACATTAGTATTGGTTTAACAAGCATCCGTTAAAGAGACATCAATGTGTCTATCAAACTGAAACTAAGGCAAGGTTTTCTAATGAAGCCCAAAAGTTGATTAGCCTTGTTTACAGTGAGATGTGGTATGTGATTAGAAAACATAGGTTTAGAATCAGAAATGACCCCTAGATCCCTAATAGTAGTAACTTTCTCCAATGGAACAGAATTGATGTGGCAATTGTACAGTACAGCTGAACTAGGCCTTGGGAATGTAATGAATCTTCAATATTGTCTTCCATCATACCCTCATTTATACAGTAGTAGTTTATTTGATAATTCTTTCTGTACTTTCAACAACTTTTACTTTCTCGCGAGGGAGTAGAGAGAATGTTATGTAATGCTCGTGAAAAAGTGTGAATTTTCAGCAGAAAAACTCTTATTACAGGCTCTGGTAACAAAAAGGTGGATAAATCCAGATGCTAAATTTAGAAAAAAATCCTCCATAAGGTGGTGTAGCCAGAATCCATGTTTTGTGGGTTCTTGATACCGAAAATTCGAATGACAGCAAAACGTCTGTTTGTCCGTCCATCTGTTGCGGCTAAACTGTTCAGCCGATTTTCTCCAAAATTGATGTTCTCCAATCGATCTGGCTGATGTCGCAGCCCCTTGAATTTGAAACTAATTTTTTAATTTTGGTGAAGTTCCTAGGTCATTTTCCAAATTTTCAAAATAATGGCTCCATTGTTTTTGATTAAATTTTGTTGTTGAATAGTGTGAAGGTAGTTTAAGAAAATGGTGCAGATCTCATGTTTGTTAAAAACCTTGAAGTTTTTGGAAATTGCTACAACTAAAATATTGAGATAGAAATTTTTTCCCATACTGAAATCTGTTCCTTTAAGATAGATTTTGAAATAAGGTCATATAAAGTTTTTTGAAAATTTGAGTACTTTTCGTGAATTTTGAGTGAAAATATTGGCGAGAAAGTACATGTTGTTTTAGCACCACTAGTTTCCGAGGTATCAGAAGCGATATAGTGAATAGTTTTGAACCTTGGAAATTGTGCAAGACAAGAAACATTTTCAATTGCATTAAAGTTGAAATGATTTGGAGGTAACATTAAAACCTTAAATCATAGTAGAGATACTTCAATGAACCTGAAAGAAAATATTTTGGCTCTTTTACAATTCCGGAAACACCTTTGAAAAAGTGTCCCCGACTGGCCCTTAAACAATATAGTGATGCACAGTGCTGAAGACTATGAACTGAGCACTTTCAGAGCTGAATGGTGGAGTGACTTTCCTTTTTGGAAGGATAGGCTTCATTGGAAATCCTACTCCTTCTTTATCTATCAGAGCTTGTTTCGTTCAGGTCCAAAACTGAGCCCAGCACCTCACGCTTGTAACCCAAATGTGCCTTTGGCACATGGTGATGTATACAAATCATCAGCAACACGGGTTGGTGGATACTGATGCAACTGATACCAATTGGCTCAGCGCATGCCATCACTGTGGAAACGTAGAGACATCGCTTAACTGTCAACACCTAACTCATAACTCCCACAGTACAAGTCATTTTCAGAAATTGAATAAATTACTAAACTTATTATACTAATTAATTTGCTTGCTTTAAGCATGCAACTTTGTTTTGTAAGTTCAGTAAGGTTCTTTATATTGCTACATTTTATTTGCTGGTTGCTCTTGTAAACAAATTCAGTTGTTTTAGCCTGTGGGTAAACTAATGATGTTCATAAATTGCAAATAAACATTTCTTGTCATTTATCTTGAAATAATTTCTTGGTGTCTTGTTAGGTATGATCCACAAACCAATCAGTGGTCTTGTGACGTTGCACCTACTACATCGTGTCGAACAAGTGTGGGGGTTGCGGTGCTCGATGGCTTCTTGTATGCAGTTGGGGGTCAGGACGGAGTTCAGTGCCTTAATCATGTAGAGAGGTGAGTTTAATTTCTTCTTGTGTAATGTTACAAAAAGTAATATGTGCAGAGTTTTGGAAACTATTTGTGAGAATTTGTAATATTACTTTTGTTTTGGTTCAAGGTATGATCCTAAAGAAAATAAATGGAGTAAAGTGGCTCCAATGACTACTCGAAGATTAGGAGTAGCTGTAGCTGTCCTAGGTGGCTTCCTGTATGCTATAGGAGGTTCCGATGGACAGTGTCCTCTTAATACAGGTAATTTTCCAATTCTTTAGGATTGACATCTTTGCCCTTATTGTAATAGATGTGAAAAAATCGGCTCACTTCCATGAGAAAACAGTGATGGACAACGTGCAGGCGGAGTGGTGAATTAATTACACCCTTCAATTTTAAGATGAATTAATGCTACACTGCACATTTCCAAATCCATGACAAGACTCCAGCCTTTTGCCTATGTAATTAATACAATACATCCTTCTTGATGCTGCACCTAAACAAATCTGAGCTAGGATATTCTAGTTCAGATTCTGTTAGGTGCAGTATCCAGAAGAATGTTTTATGTTAATACAATCCCCTAGAACACCCTTAAATTCATTTTAATTAATTGGAGATTTTGTGTATTTTTTTGGTAATTTGGGGTGCCTTTAAACAAACCCTAAGAGGATGTTCAAAGTAAATGTTGTTCGTGTATTTCGTTTTAAGCAAGATTTGGCCTTGCTTAGAATTAGTTATCACATTGTCCTTTCAGTTACAGCGTAGCTGGACTATGTAAAACTATTAGCGTTTTCCATTCGCCGAACTAGTGCGCACCCAGTGCGCCCTCAGGGCAGCTTTCGTGTTCCATTCGACCGCTAGGGTGCACCAGTGCAAAGAACTGAGAGTTCCATTCGCACATCGACACGGACCCAGGGCGCACTAAACTGCACCGATGATTGTGTCAGTGCAACGAATGGAAAACGCTATATGTCTGAGATGGTGTCCTGCAATTAGAACTTGATGAGCATTCAGCATACTTCTTTATCGATTGTGATCAAATGTATATGCAAATCTAAAAGTGATTTTTTGGAGAATTGGTTTTCTTTTACATTATTTTGAATTGCAAATAGCCTAATAAAAAAATTATTATATGCATCTTCAATTCTTGAATTGCAAGATATTTCCAAACATTACCTTCTAATATTAACTTGCAATTATAGGAAAATCATATACAGTCTTTCGTCTATGATAATATCACAGTTTCAATTTGCCTGCAGCCATTAAGCCACATTGCAATATTCAGTGGTATAATGCTTTTTAGATTCACAGAAAATTTGTACATGCGATTCTTTGAATAAAAATGATCAAATTGTTTTAAAACTGTTGGTATGTCTTGAACTTTACGTTGAAAGTTGTTACACAATTTGGCCAAATAAAGGAAGGTAAACGTAAACTAGGCCTTTAGGGGCAGGACATGACCCCTATGCCCCCCGGATCTGCCAGTGCCTTGATAGTACTTACTGTCTTCTTGATTTGCCTTAAGTATCAGCTGAAAGTAATTTTGATAATGTAATCATACAAGTTAATTTCTTTACTTTCACAGTGGAAAGATACGATCCTCGGCAGAACAAGTGGTCTCCTGTGTCTCCCATGTCTACTCGCCGCAAACACCTAGGTTGTGCGGTTTTTAACAATTTAATATATGCTGTTGGAGGCCGAGATGATTGTATGGAGCTATCTAGTGCAGAGCGTTACAACCCTCACTCTAATACATGGAGCCCAATTGTAGCCATGACATCCCGAAGAAGTGGGGTATGTAATATTTAGAGTAGATTATTTTAGTAGTTGACATGAAATGTTCACTAGGCCGCAGTCATTAATATAAAATCTAAATACACTGTTGCTTCTTTTAAAGGTTAAGTACTTAACTTTAAGATTATGCAGGTTGTTACTTCGGAACAGTAGATTTTGAGCAGGAGTCTGTTAATTCCGGCAGTTGAAATACTTAATAAAAGCGGTCGCAACTGAGGTGGTAGATATTACTCTTTCTTATAATTTCCAGCAGTCCTGTGTTCTTTGTTGATTTAATTAATAAATCTTATATGATAAGTCTATCAGTTAAAATGCATAATAATAAAATGATAAATAGGAAAAACAAATCTAAACCAAGATTCTGAAGGCAGACCCTTACAATTAAAGTAAAATTTAGAAATACAGTAAAACTTCATTTATACATTTTTCAGGGTACTGAAGGAAAATATGAATAGGTGAAAAAAATGCCTTAATGAAAATGAGAAAAATTTAGGTGCAAAATAAAAACTCTTTTTGGACAATCCTCACTATTGTATTTCCTAACAGATTCTTTGCCTTTCTCTGCATATAAGGCATACATTTTTACCCTCGCTATGAGACAACTCTCAGTTTCTCCAAAACATAGTTTTAAATTATAAAATAATTAAGTTTCTAGAACTTTACCCAATTATTGAAATCAGTGGGATTTTTCACCATGTAGTAGACAGTTCACCATTTTCATCTCCATCTAACTTGCTGAATTCCATTAACTATATCAATGCTCATTAGTTCTGAATTAGAAAGCTTTTACATAGAATGCAGTTTTCCCATTTGAAAACCTATGTCTTGTCAGTCATAAAGAACACGAGAGGTGTGTCTTATTGGAATCAAAAAGATCCCTAGAGGCATTCTACAATACTAGAGGGGGCTTGCTTTTCATGTAGACAGTGTTCGAATCATCTTTTTGGCTCTCTCCACACCCACTCTTGTTCCCAAACTCATGATGTGGTTTGAATAGTTCAAGTCAGCCTGGAAATTTTCAATTCCAAGCTTTGCTATTTCAGTAGCTTTCTCTTTAAGCATTGACTTGCTTATAGGAATACCATTTGCTTGATACTAACCTTTAACATTTGTTTGCCCATGTTTTCTGTGCTATGCTGTTCCATAGTCCTTTTTGTGTTTGTGGATGTGTGAGAGCGTGGCTTTTGTGGATGTGTGAGAGCGTGGCTTTTGTGGATGTGTGAGAGCGTGGCTTTTGTGGATGTGTGAGAGCGTGGCTTTTGTGGATGTGTGAGAGCGTGGCTTTTGTGGATGTGTGAGAGCGTGGCTTTTGTGGATGTGTGAGAGCTTGGCTGGAAGCAATTGAAATACTTCCATCTTCAAACATATTTCTAGCTTCAAAGTATTTGTATATCTCTCCTTGAATATGTGTTCTTTTGCTATTATACATCCCTAACACACAAGCATTTTCTCAAACTTCTGTCCTCTTTGCAACAGTAGAATTCAACTAGAAATCTTTATAATTGCGCAATGGAAGCTAATTTTATTAATGTTGCTCTCTTTGACTTCTTAAAATTCATAATTTTTCAAATGTTGAAAGGTATTTTCCTTTTTCATTGTGATTATGTTGTTTTAACACACACATACTCCACAAACAAAGAAACAGGTAAATACTCATACTCGCACACCACTACAAACACAAATGCACACCTTCACTTCTACAAACACAAATACACACCTCTGCCTCTAAAACACAAATGTACTCATTAACAATTCTACGTGTATACATCCAGAAACTCACTCCTAAACACCCAATACCCTGCAGCACACATCCACAAACCCCCAGCACAGCACAGGTTGACAAACCCCCAGCACAGCACAGGTCGACAAACCCCCAGCACAGCACAGGTCCACAAGCCCCCAGCACAGCACAGGTCCACAAACCCCCAGCTTGGCACCCGTCCGTTAACCCCCAGCTTGGCACCCGTCCGTTAACCCCCAGCTTGGCACCCGTCCGCAAACCCCCCAGCTCGGCACCCGTCCGCAAACCCCCCAGCTCGGCACCCGTCCGCAAACCCCCCAGCACGGCACCCGTCCTCAAACCCCCCAGCACGGCACCTGTCTGCTAACCCCCAGCTCAACACACGTCCACATCTTTAAAGCAACACTCTCACATATCCACAAACACAAAAAGGAATATGGATCAGCATTGAACAGAAAACATGGGCAAACAAGTGTTAAAAGTGAGTCAGTGATGCAAAACTTCCCAACCTAAACACTCCACACTAACCCAAATTCCCTGACATCGAAACATTGAAAGTAGATGATGATTTAGAATTACTTAATATTAGACCAAAATGTATTAAGCTTCTTCCCTTGTATTATTGGACTTATTTTACTACCGTTTGTTATTGGACCTAATTTCTTTAGAACTACTGACTGGATCATTCCCTGTGCTTCATGAAGGTGCAATCATTCTCACTGACTGGTCACCTATGTTATGCTTATTATAATAAATCTTAATGGGCCTGATTTTTACAATAGAAGGACATGCGTGCAAAAGGAGCATATCTGAAATAATTTAATATGGGAAGTATAGGAACGTTGATGGGACTTGTAAACAATAATGAATAAATGTGAAAAATCTGGAAGTTCAAAGCATATAAGTGCAGTTTTACTGTATAATATGAAATAAAATATTTCTTATATTGGCAGGTTTCCTTTCCCAAATAGTAAACTTTGAGAGCTTTCTTATTTTTATTTTATACTTGCCTCAAAAGGATTAAATTACGTGTGTTGCTAATATACCGATGTATAATATTGAATTACATAATGAATGCATTTCATCATTCTGAATATTAGCTTTTTGCCCATTTATTGTGTTCTTGAGCATCAACTTGTATTGTTAAAAGTATACTAAGAAATAATTATCGTACCAATTTCCTCTGTCTAAATAAGATATAAATTTTTGTTGTTTGTTGTGTATCATTTCTCTTATTATGTTTATGTGTGTGCGTTTCGTGCTGATAAATACTTTTGCCTGCATAGGTGGGACTTGCAGTTGTGAATGGCCAGTTATATGCTGTTGGTGGCTTTGATGGAACTGCATACTTGAAAACTATTGAGGTGTATGACACCGAGCAGAACCAATGGCGGCTATGTGGTGCCATGAACTACCGACGTCTGGGGGGAGGGGTGGGAGTGATGCGGGCCCCTCAGACTGAAAACTACTTCTGGTAATCTCCTTTGCAAGCTAGCGATCCTGCAGCCAACATGCAACCAATTGTGTCTAGTCCTCACAGCAGCAGTGTTGATATATCTTTCGCACTGTCTTGTTTCTTGTGGCTATGGTGCTGTTGTGGTTTTAATGAGTACACTTCTCTTCTTTGTGTTCTCTTTTGAGGCAAAAGTGCTTTATTTTTCTTATTTTCTTAATTAGGCAGGCAGTGATCTTATCACAATGTGAGACATGTACATTAAGTATTCAATTGACCATGTGCTAATAATGAACAACTGTCTGACTTTTTCAGTAAAAAGAAGATAACAGTATGAAGCATATCATGTCATGCATTGCAATTGTGCACACGAGATAGCAGTAGGTTAGTGTGCTTGGAACGTATGAGGTGAATTGAAATCTGATCGGTGCTTTGCAAGAAAAAGAAATCTTTGGAAATCAGCAGGAATATATTTATTTTATTGTTATCAACATTATTATTGTTACTATAAGTGGCATGTAATGTTCAGAACCCTGTTTAAATTTGACTCAAACTTTTGTGGATGTATTTAATTTTTATTGATAATGTATAAGAGATAAAAAAAATAATTTCCATGATTTTGGCAGCTCTATCAATGCATTTTGGTATGTGATGTAAAACCAAATACAAATGTGCGTTTATGAAATGACTTTGTGTACATATAAATAAATATTAAATAACAGATTGTGTCCTATTCTGTATGTTAGTAGTTTGTAAATTTGTCTAATTTGTAATTAAATAAAAGTGTATTGAATACTCATATCTTTTAGTACTTTGCCCATAATAATGAAAATGAATTTGCTAATTTTGCTACATATTGATTAGCTCAGTAATAACTGCAGTGAAATGATCCTGCAATTAGCAAAATCATCTTTTCCCCAATATTTTGCTGTGCTTTTTTACTTCCTCTTATAAATACTATAGACTTGTGTAATTCTGAAAAAAATCATTGTTGAGATTGTGAAGGAAATGCCCCTTCCAGACACCGAAAGTGTGAAAAAGTGATACACTAGAACTTTCACTGTACTCAGGATTGTCATTAAAATTGGATATTCCCAGATCGGTCCGTTGGTTATCAAGGCTCCATTAATTTTTTAAACGGTTAGTTTACTTTTTATGCGTTCTTAACATGAAACCTTCAGGACTTCAAAAAATTTTCCTAAAAATGACTTGACATTTTTTCTGTTAATGGAGAAACACATATATAAAATCGCACGAGTCTAATTTTCATTCAAAGCTATGAAATTTTTAAAATAGAGTTGAATATTTCTTTTTTGACCCTCCCCCTCCAACTAAATTATTGAAGATACAATTTTTTGTGTGAATGAAATCTGATTGTCAAATCAGATCTTTAAAAACTGACAGATACAATATTTTTTTCAAAATTGAGTTTTGGTAAATTTTTTGGTGCAATTGTGATAATTTTTTAAAAAATATTCTTGAGAAAGGTTTCAAAATTCCTTAAATTTTTTGCTGAAATGGAGCAGGTTCATATAATAATATGCTAAACTAATTTTCATTAAAATCTCTGGATTTTCAAAACTTGCAATAGTTCAAAAGCTTTTTGAGATTTATCTACATCATTAAACTTTTTTTTTTCTTGATACGATCTACTTTCCAGTTTTAGGTCTTTAAATCATTTTGGGTACATTTTTATTATTAAATGCAAGTGCAAATTTTCATGCATTTTCTTATCAAATGCTTCTTTCATTTTATTATCAAATGTAAGCACTGAATTCTGATCAATTTTCACAAATGTAAAAATTCTCAAAAATGGCTGTGAATTCTTTTTACTGGAATAGTGTAAAGAGCACTTAATTTTATGGTTCAGGTGAGCTTTTCAAAATTGTTCTTTCTCGTATTTCGAGCCACCTCCATTATTGAAGCTTTCCACCTTTGTTTCCTTTCTCTATGATTATATGCCGTACATCTTGATTGATTGTTTGTTCCGGGTGCGTCAACTGCTAAGGTCATTAGCCCCATAAGTGTAGCAAATGCTTTTGTTGCGGGAGGTAGCTGTTATCTTCCCCCCTGGAGTGCGAGATCTGGCTCCAACCTACCAATCGGCTTGCTGGGATTTCCTGCAAGCAGGTATCTCCCACCAGGAAAGCACAACCTCGGCCAGGACAATATCTAAGCTCCTGGCATGTGTGGTAGTGTAGTATGTGTAAGGGGTGAGAAAAGGACAAGGAAGAAGGAAAGATGGCACATGCTCCATGGTCTGTTTGTTAGGGTACTGCTCCTGCCTTTGCCTGGTGTTGATCTGAGAAACCATGGAAAACTGCCGATCAACGCAGCCGACTGCAAGAAGTCTCCTCAAGACAACAGCTGAATTCGTCCTAGCATTGTAGCTAATGTCGAATAAACACACTGTTGGGACTGAAACTCTAGGGCCTTCCGGACAGAGGCATTACAGTGACTTCATTTAATGCCCTGAGCAAACTAAGCCTGTATATCCCTACAGCATCATAACATACTTCTTTAGGTAAGGAATTGTTTGTGGGTCGGCAAAAATAGGAATTTTCAGTCTCTTGTGTATTCACTGACTCATTATTGCATTCACTTTCTTTTGCAGTCTTCAGATTTCAATAGGGCCATGGCTAAGTGCAAAATTCTAATTGTGACATCTTTATTTACTCCAAAAATTATATAATTACCATGAGTTGGCAATCAAGTTATATTTATCTTTCCTCCGGAAGATCATGTATATTTTCTCCTCTGTCAAGTCGTCAACATTAGGAGTAATGTAAACAGCATTGATCATATTTGCAGTGCTAAGGTTATCTCCTGTCAATATTGAAATAAGTTAAGCAGTTGATAGAGGCCTTTATATTCAGCTATCATTCCCCAAATAAGTAGGATGTTTTTAAAAGACATATAATTACTTATGAAGCATTGTTTATATTTATTTTTACAAAATTGCTTATTATATTATAGCTAAATAATATTATTCAGTATTCCAAATACAAATTACATTGAAATTCAACGTTATCGATTATATAAATCACATTCATTGTTCCAGTAGTAAATCTGTGTCATATAACTTTACACAAAGTTAAATGTATACTGAGCAGATACAGATGAAAGCGATGAAACAATACAAGATAAGTCACTATTTCCAAGTTGAGATAATTATATCAGGAATGAAAATGTGAAATAGTACTTACACGTCTAATAGACATGACTATTCCTCAATGCTTACATTGGAATTGTGTTTGTTGTATCATGGTAAGACCATGTACTCACTAATCTCAAAGTTGTGTAAATGCAACATTATTGTAAATTATCAATAAGATTTATCTTCATAATAAATATTCTAAAATAATAATAGAAAGTTCAAACAAGTTTGTTGAGCAATATATAGTAAAACTAGTGGTGCGAAAACACCACGTACTTTCTCGCCATTAGTAATGGAAAGTAGTTAGAAGCGAAAATTAAATAGAGTAAAGCAATATATTTTTTATTCAAAACTTTAAATGAAAATATATTTCTGACATTGAATTCATTGTATAAAGTATGCAGTGTATTCACAAACATACGGGATGAGTGTTTTAGCCTTGCAATATTCGTCGTAAGCAGTATGCGAAAAAGTAAAACAATTAAAAGTTAATAAATAATACGACACCAATAGCATTGGCAAACAAATGCAAATAGATCGAAAAATATGTAATTGTAATTATTAAACACTATGGTATTGCAACATTCTACAAAATAGAAAAGCATTAGTTTATATTACCGCGAATGAAAGGCAGCTGTCATTATCGCCAGTGGGGCGTTACAACAACCAACAATGACCGCTCATCTATTCGTTTTCACATTTAATACAATTAAAGGATGCTATTTAAAATGAAGCAACATTGATGATGATCATAATAACTATAATAATAATAATAATAATAATAATAATAATAATAATAATAATAATAATAATAATAATAATAATAATAATAATAATATAAAATGAAATAGTTTACAAATTATAAATTACGAAGCATCCAACTGCCAGCGGGCGATTGAAGGCTAACAATCTTTATTTCATATTTATTTCAAATAGGTTTTAAATAATTTCTAAAAGATTAATTTGTAAACGTGTAACAAAAGTCCCAATGTAAGAAACGAAAAAGAAATATTAAATAATATACACACATATTCTAACTTACTTAGCATTCAACTGCCTCAAATCACTAAAATTACCATCACGAAGCACGAATTTCAGAGCGGGCGATTAAATTTTGACGCCCAATTAGTCAAAAACCATTCATATTTTCGAAAAATTCAACATGACCTTATTTGAAGATCTGTATTTTTGAAGACCTGCACCATTTTCTTAAACTTCCTTCAGACTATCCAACAACAAAATATCATCAAAATCGATGGCGCCATTTTATTTTGGAAAATGTCCCAAGGGCTTCATGTAAGGTACCCCCAAAATTAAAATATCGGTTTCAAATTCAAGGGGCCGCAACATCAGCAAGATCGATTGGGGAATGTCAATTTCGGAGACAATCAGCTGAACGGTTTTGCCGCTAGCGTTATTCACAGGCGGACAGACAAAACGTTTTGCCGTCAATCGATTTATCAGTATCAAGAACCCACAAAACAGGAATTCTGTCTACACCAGTGTGTTAGAGAACTTTTTTTTTCTAAATTTAGCAACTGGCCTTATCCGCATTCTGGGTGACAGAACCGTGTAAAAAATTGCACGTAATGGCAAATGAGAATCAGCTTTCTCTCAAACTATGAATTATAATTTATTATGAATGCCAAAAGTTATCAGACTATCATTGATTATTATAAGTTATTGTTAGGTCATGACCATTTTTCTCGTTATTGCAATAAACAGCGTTATAGAATCTTTTATCCTTTCTTGCCTCTTCGTGCGCACGTCGCTCGATGTCGCCGCGTAGAATAATCCAATCTTCCTTCTTATCGGAGTCCACGATGATCAGCGACCAAGTCGAAACTTCCTCCAACCTCTTCACAAACACTGCCTATACTCTTCGTCGTGCGCCTCAGATGGGCACCTAGTTCAAACTGATTACTTTTTCCAAGTCGGAATAATATCCTTCTAATATTATTTTCTATCACCTAACCTGGCAATTCACAATTTACTAGTAAAATTTCTAAGTCAAATCTTGTAACTTCATCGCGAAAATATTCCAAGTTCACTTTCCAGTTCACTCATGAAAGTATTACAAGTCCGAGTTTGCAATGGTACAACACGATAATTTAAAAAGTTCCAGTTGCACACCTAATGCGGAAATATTCTAAGTTCAAGTTCAATGTTCACTCTCACCAAATATCACAAGTCTCGATTTGATAATTAACCTCTGGAAAAACCGCACAAGCGATCCGCTCACCTCCACGACACGAATCGGAATGCCTTAATTCCCAATCTGGTCCACCCTTCAAAGCTCGCTGTTTTTTTCTCTCTATTGCTTTTTTCGCGTTTCTATGGTGTACCCTCTGCGTATCTGCACCGTAGAAACCCACGTCTCAGGACGAACTCGCGTTGCTACGGTGTCATCCGCGTATCTACACCACAGAAACCTACTTCTTTTGCAATATCTACAACATTTTGACCTTTATTTGCCTAAACAAAAATGTCCGTCATTTTTGGTATGTCACTGATTACTTGTTACAGATTACACTGATTTCACTGTATATATACGCATAAAATAAAAGTAATTTTACTTTCTCGAACTTAAGAATCTTCTTAAGATGATGTCGGGAGTGTGTCCCCTGGGGCGGTGTCCCGCTGGGGAGATACTTGGAGGGGAAAACCCTGCAACGCAACGTGCAGGTCGGCGCCGAATCTCTCTATCCAACTGGGAAGGAATCACTGCTACATCCCGGGATAAAATATTCTCTACACTGAAGAGACCATGGCTATGCATAGCAGCTGACGTGCTAGGAAACATCAGTCAATATTCCTATCCATCAAAGGGGGCCCAGAAATTGCCTTTCCCCATTGTTTTAGACTGCTCGCGCCTATGCTGGTTCTTAATTTATTATTATATTTTCAACATGCTTTATTTAATCCGCCGTTGGTCGCAGGTGACAGCGGCGCTCACTTCAGATTTCGAAACTTTGTCACAGGCACGCAGTTGAAGCTATGGGCCCAGCTCTCACCTGCCTCGCTGAAAGAGCTTCTTTGTTCGATAAGGTAAACTTTCATCGGAAATCTGAGTAATCGTTTCCGTTTTATCAAGTGCGTTCATTCGAGTCCGAGACACCGAGCGCGTCGCTCTCCCGCAACCATCCGTGTGCCAATTTTTCATATACGAAGCAGTGCGTCCGTTATATTGTAAACACAGAATTTTAATTATTCAGAAAGATGGAAAAAGATATTCGAAGGTGGCTGCAAGAAGATTCTGACAAAGAACATAAGAATTGTAATCTAGAAGATATAGACAGTGATTATACTGCCGCTGATGCCGTAAACAATGACCATGATAGTGGAAGTGAAGTTTCGACCAATGATCTTGACATAATCGAACAAGGAAATTATAGTGATGGTTCGCATCTTTTCTTGCGTTTTAGAAGTAAAACAATAAACAGTGAGACAGTACAAGAGGAGTTCCTAACTGACCCAGGAAGACATCTCATTGTGCTTTATTTTTTCGCTGACGCTTATGCAGTAGAGAGAAAGTTATGTAATGCTGCAGGGGAAAAAAACGTTGAGCCCTGGTAACGAAAAGTGGATAATGTACTGTCTTCTACTCTTTGTGGAGAGAACACAGTAACAATATGTCAACAATGCCATCTACAGGTAGAAGAAAGTGAAGGTTGTGAGAATATATAAATAGTGCTCTAAATCATTCAATCTTGAAGAACGAACATTCGTTTACTTTTGAATTAATGTTGTATCTTTATCAATGATTAATTATTTAAATAATTATTGTGATAAGAAAATACACACTTCAAAATTGTATTCTTGATTTTATATATGAATTTTTTAAACTATGGGAAACTATCGATTAATTTTCAACGAATGTGCTCGAGGAGCAGCTACAAACGTATCTGGTGACTGCATAGACTTATTTTCAAGGAAGAGAAACAACACAATAACTTGGTAAGTCTAATTTATATTTAAGTTATGTATAAATTTAAGCATAAAATTAGTTATTAGCAATTAGGGAAACAATTCAATTGGATTTCGTTTATTTAGACATTACATTATCTATTAAAAGTTTACTTTTCTGGCTTTTTCTGAGGCCAATTTGTCAATAACATGGTCTATATTATTACTTTTTGCAATGTCATTCTCAATCGACAGTATAGCAAGATTACTCAAAGGTTCTTCACCAATCTGCGATCGTAAATCATTTTTTATTAATTTCATTTTGCTGAAATATCTTTCATAGCTGGCAGAAGTCACAGGTAGCGTCAATGCTAGGCGAAGTGCAATGCCTGTTTTGGGATAACTGGTTACTAAGCCATATTCTTCAAGGCAATTCAGACGTGCAATGTAATCTGCATTTTTTTAAAGTCAGGCAATCATGATTTTATTCGAAAAATCGAACATGCCATTACTTGATGTTTTTGATGAACACACCTTATTATGAAAAAAAAAACCATAATTGAAGTTGTAAGAAGACGACGAAAAAATTTGAATGTTTGCAATTTTCGAAAAATTAGAATTCTCAACGAACATGAGACATGCACTATTGTCTTAAACGTCCTTCACGCTAACCAACAACAAAACTTCATCAAAAAATTTGTAGCCGGTTTTTGTAGCCGGGAAAATGCTCCAGGGGCTTCATGTAAAGTACCCCCCCCAAAAAAAATTAAAATATCTGTTTTGAATTCAAAGACCCATCATATCAGCCAGATCGATTGGAGAATATCAGTTTTGGAGAAAATCAGCTGAACGGTTTAGTCGCTAGCATTTGTTCATAGACGGATGGACATATTGCCGTCAATTGATTTTTCGGTATCAATGACACAAAACATGGATTCTAGCTGCACCACGTGTTAGAGGACTTCTTTTCCCTAAATTTAGCAACTGCATTATCCACTTTTCGTTACCAGGGCTCAACGTTTTTTTCCCCTGCAGCATTACATAACTTTCTCTCTACTGCATAAGCGTCAGCGAAAAAATAAAAAAAATAATTATACATGTATAATGTATTCATGAATTTATGTTAGAGTAACTAATGTTTCTTTTTTAAAACCTACTAAAAATGATTTGTTAACAACTAGAAAATTGCACTCAATCTTAATATTTACAAATTTCTATTTTTTAATAAAATCCATCTTATTAAGTACTTTAATTTGATCCTCAAGCATTTTGATAGTAATGGGAAAAAATTAATTGCCAATACATATATAATATGCTAACTTTATTTTGAGTTATTATTTGTTTCTTTTAAATTTGTTGGAAAAATCTTTTATCTTCGAAAAATAAAACCTTTTTAAGTCGCCAGACACCGTTTAGATGTGACTGACCAAATTTGCGACGAAGCCCTTTGTGACAAAAATTTAAATGACATTCACACATTTTTTTTCCAAATATTTTATTTAGGGTTCTGTAACAAATTTGTGTTAACTTAGGGGGCGCCATTCCTATTCTGTGTGGGCGCCTATCGTAAACAAGTGCAAGTAATTTTTTTTATGCGAGTCAGCATCATGTTTTAATTTTGTGTGCCTGTGCCCCAGCGACCCGCAGGCTGTGGGTCTGCCAAGTGCACCCAACTGAGGGTTGCATCCCTATACTTGGGGTTTTCTTACCTGGCGATTGACTTAAATCAGCTGTTGACGGTTTCGTCCTATTGGAAGTTTAAGCGTCACCACAGTGACGTCACCATGATGACGTTCTAGCTCTCGATTGGATGACACCGTAACAGCTGATTTACGTCAACTGTCCGGTTAGAAAAACCCTAGTATAGCTACAATTCTGGCTGAGCCGCAACCAACTGCATTACAGTATCTACCACGACCAATGCTGTGTTAAATTTCAGGGAAAATAACTTATCTTCGTTCTACACCTCACTAATGTGAGCTCAAAGGCTCCACTACAGACAGTGGCCTTTGTAATATCTTCTATCCAAATAACACACACACACCATACACACACCACACACACACACACACACACACACACACACACACACACACACACACACACACACACACACACACACACACACACACACATTTGGACACACACGCACACACAAACTATTAAAATGCTGTGTAAAGAACTAGTATAAAACGTTTCATAGGTGCAGTCGAAAACGGTTGGGATTGCCACAAATTACAAAGCAGCAAGAGCACGGGTAAATTAATATTTTATTTTAATATACTGCAATTTTAAAAATAGGCAATTCACCTTTGATGCAGAAATAAAATAATTTTGATTTGAAAAGAACATGGAACCGCTCTTTTTTACAGTTGTTTCAGTAATGAATCCACACATTTTTATAGAACAATGAACGGGTGCCATTTTTCCTTCGTAAATACCAACAATCTATTTTTCTTTTGAAAAACAAGTACCGTTTGGACCTTTGTCCAAAATATATGCAAGTTCGAGAGTGTATGTACTACTTGTTCGATCCGAACCAGTCCGGAAACAAACGACTGGCTACTTCGTCAGTCACGGTCAGTCATATGACGGTACATAATGGAAGGGGCGGCACTAATTTTTATGGCCGCTGGTTATTGACCGATGGTGGACCGAACTGATGTTTCACAATTTAGCTGAGGTTAGAACGAGCTCCATATTTCACCGAAGGAAATTTATAAGATAAGAAAATCAGCTGTGGGTGGTACTATTAAAGAGATCGATCTTTTGTATGTCAAAGAGTGTATATCTCAACTCATATTGATAGTGCAATTTGGTTTCCTGAAGGGTCAGTGTCGGCGCAGCAGCGTAGAAGGGAAGACGTATCTGTTTGCTGTTTACGGGAGATTGTTAGAAATCTAATCTCTCATCGCGCTCAGATAACAAAAAAATGGTAAGTACAGCTACTGCTGAAAATATTTTTAGAATATTTCTGAAGAGAAATATTACATTTTTGTCAATTTGCATTGCGTCAGTTAAATTTACACGTTTAACATATGACATTCTTAATTTGCTTAAAATGTCATATTTTGTTTTAGTCTTTCGCAGAGAAATTGACAGCAATAATGCAACGGCCCGGGCAAGATCCCGTGGCCAAAGATGATGTACCTTGGTGGATGAAATATGCTGGGAGAGGGTTAGGCTGTGTAGGTGGTTTTGGTATGGTCATACCTTTTATTATTTGTGCCATGAAATGGAATATGAGCCAAATTATCAATCATTTTAACAATTTTTCTCTCTTTCTAGTTGCAATAGCTTTGGGTGTTATGAATTGTACAAGTATTATTATAGGACACGTAGACTGTCTAATTGGAGGATTATGGCAAATGTAAGTGAATTATTGTAAAAGTATTGGAACATATTCTAAGCTAGTGTGCACTAGACATTTAATTGTGGCTATTAATAATTTAATGCTCTGTTTGTGACAAGTGTGTGTTTTTTAAATTTTACAGGGTTGCGGGTTTTCTAGTTATTCTTGTGGAAGCACCTTGTTGTTGCTTTTTCATCGATTTTGTTCAGAATATGGCAGAATTTGCTGATAGACGACCCTACTGGAATAGAGGAGCCCTTTATGTTATGTAAAGATTTTTTTGTGCATTCTTGAATATTATTTCTGAGAAAGACAATGTTTTAATATTAAAATATATTTTGTACAACTTTATTAATGTTAAGACCAATTCATTAAAAATGTTTCAAAGAACGTCATTGTTTCAATCTTTTTGTTGTTGTTTCAGAATTGCTCTTCCTGCAATTTTCTTGTGTCCATCACTCTCCAGTATATTTGGTAGTGGATTGATATTTACAACAGGAGTAATTTATGGACTGATGGCTTTAGGGAAAAAGTAAGTTTAACTGAACTATAAAAATTTTTGTGAACTTTTTTTTGTCTCGTATTAGGAAATAAATTGAACAAAGCTTTATTATTATTATTCTCTTCTGTGATCATTATAATTTGTGGAACTTTTTAGGGAACAAGAAAAACACAACAAACGCACAAACATAAACGCTAAATCAAACTTCAAAGTTGACAAATTGTGTTGAAAGTGGATCAAATTTCATAAAAAAATTATGATCCATTAAACTTTATTTTATTCAATGTTTGTGGTGTAAATATCTTTAGTAAATAGTTCTCTATAGAGAACTATTTACTAAGTCTTCAAAGCTCAATAATTGTTTCAAATTATTAATCATATTGTTCAGCTAAAATTTTCATGATAATACCCACTCAATAGTAGCCTAATATTTATGTTAACCATTGTTGCAATAGAATTTTATTGCTGTACTTATTTAAATCAAAAAGTGTATCTTGAAACTGTGCCTTCAGTACAAATGCGGCCACCAACTTTTTTTTTACTTGGCTCATATTTTTTGGAGGAAATTCTTGCTGAAAATACTAGAAAATTATTTAGCTTTAACGTATTTCCTCTTCCATCTCCTTTTCTCTCATTAATGCTTCTCCTGAAAGTTTTGTTAATCACCAGAAATCTCTTGCAGGTAGTGTGGTAGAATGATATGTTATTTATTTTATTATTATTATTATTATTATTATTATTATTATTATTATTATTATTATTATTATTATTATTATTATTATTATTATTATTATTACCTTTTTAATCCAGAAGAATTCATGGTTTGGAATGTGTTTGAATTGTACTGATAAAATAAAAAAATGTTAATATGAAAGTTACTGGAGAAGAAGGCAGCTACACTTGCTTTACTAGTCAGTGAAGAAAATTTAGGAAAAACGTAGTAAAAGGTTTATAAAATCCAATCCTGAAAGATATCAGTCCATTGAAAACCTTGAATATAGGACAATATTTTTGAAATCCTAATAGCCTTTGTTTGGTTTTTCAACACTTTTTAGAGGAATTTCATGTTGTTAGTATTCAGACTATTGAAAAGAAATGCATAGATACATATGGAATATGGAATTGATGTTAAAATACTACTTTTGAAACCAATGTGTGAAGATTTTCGTTTCTGAAAAAAAAACAGTCAAAATGGAAATTGATGACTTATGATCATATTAGTGTTCTGTTTGTGCTAGCTCAAAATTTTAAGTAGATCATTGCTCTTAAACTGTTTGCAGAAGTGTTTTATTTACCTTGAATTCTTTCCAAAAACTCATTGATGTCTTATTTTCAATATTAAATTGTGGTAAATTTCATTATACTTTAGTTTTTTCTTTTGAACAGATGATGTTCATATAATGAGTGTATGGTGCAAGATCAGTTTTCAAACGAAATGGAAAAGGATGTGTTGAAGAATAATAGTGCAATTGTTGTGTATCTTAAGTGCACCTGTTCACCTCGGCTCTTATGGAAAGAGTCTATTTTGTTCATTGAAACATTTCATTCAAAGATGTTTTATATGTGTACTAATGCTTTGGGGGAAAACATGACAAAAATTGTGGTGGCTGATGTGTTTTCTGTGTAGGAGTTTCATAATTTGATACTAATGCTTAAAAAGTAATATTAATTCTTCAAATTAGAAATGTTGTCATGAATACCTTGATTCTATTTTCATTATTATTTGTATCTTTAACACAATAACACATAATGTGTTGAAGTGTGTGCGTTGTGTGCTTTTCTCTCTCAAAGGGCAGTGTGTGTGTGTGTGTGTGAGAGAGATTTTTTTTTTTCAATGCAGTACCCTTAATTCGAAAATTTTATTGTCCAATAATAGTGGTGCACCTCAATGGTGGGGGGGGCTCATGGAGCTTCAGCCCTTCCTAGTAGCCATTGACATATTAAAAAACTCAGCTTTTCCTAATTTTCTATTGTTATGCAAGTCATTAAATAACTACTGAAAGCTGTGTATAACAATAAATCAACAAATATAAATAAATTTTATATTCAGCAAAAAAAAAAAAAATTTAAGAACATACAGTTGACTGGATACTATACCTGTAGCCCCCATGCTGTGAGCACCTCTGAATAATATTAATTTGGCAAAACTTCATTGAGCTACACTTTCTTAATTGAATTTTCATATTGTGAATAAATACCGTAAAACAAGCCAGTTTATATCCCTTGATTTCATGAATTGATTTTTGAAAACTTTCTTTTAATATTTATTGATATAAGTTATCTGTGAAGTGAGAGCGGGTTTGTTCTGTTAGGTTTTATTGGATGTTTGGGGATGTATGTGCTTAAGTGGGTAATTCTGACTTGTTATCGCAGAGGATCACGTCAGGATATGGCAGCAATGGCGTCTCCACCTGCCTCTACCCCTCAGGCTGATCACAACACTACTCTAATGGAAGATCCTGATGTTTGGCGTCCCACCTAGATGCACTAACTTTGGAGGCAATAACTCTTCTAATCGTCTTGTAGTGGTGTAATTCGCATGATGTTTGCTGATTGCATTTTTTGATTTTGTCAGTTCTTTTTCATGTGCAGCATGCCTTGGAGTGTTAATGTAGCAGCATTGTTTTTAATATAACCATAGCTTCTAGACCTTCATTTGCTTTCAAGTGTAGACCCTACTTGAAAACTAGTTTATAACAGGAATGCCTTTTGCTTAGTCCTGAAATTTGATGACTACTTACAGTTTCATGTTCGTCATCTTCGTCGTGATAGCAAAATATTTAATGAAGTGGTTTTTGGTTTTGGTATCATTCAGAAGCTTTTGAAATTTAATACAAATATTAATAAGTTGCAACACATTAATTTTTGTTGATTAATAGCCGAGTGACTTGCTGTACTTGTTGATATAACTAATCTTTTTAGGATTGGGTGTTTGTACCAGTATTTTCAGTATGGTTTTACTGCATGTTCTTTCCCAACACTTGTGAAGAAAGTGTCCATATTGCTAAAACAAAATAACCTCCACCAAAATAAAATTGTTTATTTATTTATTTTCCAAATATGGAAACAGGCAGGACAATCCTGATAATGTTCATGATAAAATAGAGATACACATAAAAAAGAAAGAAATATTCAATTACAATATGGTACATAGAAAAGAAAACTGAAAAAGAAAGAAAATAAAAAGAAAGGGGGGAGGGGAAAGTATGTAACGGCACATGTTATATTTTTTTTTTGTGTAATTTGATGCAGGAAAACTTAAAAATGTTAAAAGTATTAAAGATATTAAATATATTAATATGAATGAACAAAACTTAGGAAGGTATCTTTTATGTCACAGAAGTAGGAAAAGATCCATTATTCAACTCCATTATTTAATATTGATCTCTTGTCTTACATAGGTTTTTACTTAATTCCATTGAATTGTTTTCAGTTACGGTTTTTAATTTCTAGATACGCATGACCCCCATTGCAAAATGTGCATGTTCTGCTTCACTTTAGTTAGGATGCCTTGATCAGATGCGTAAAATGCATTGCTTGTACATTGTATTTTTGATTATGTATTTTATCTTACTTTGTGTAATTTTTAAGCAGTTTGTTAATAGTTTATTTTACAAAATTTTAGTGCAAATTAAAATTTTTGTAAAGTTTCCTACATTAGCAAGTTTTGTTATTTATCAAATATACAATGATCTCTACTTTTCTAATCCTAATAGACGTTTCTGGTAAGCTTCTTCACAGGCCTACTTTATTTCTTGCAGTCTTTTTTTACTACTTTTTTTAAAAATACAGTGAAGCTTCTCTTTAACAGACATTCTTAAGGCTGTAACACTTGTCTACTTGAGAGGTGCTTGCTCTAAAGGGGTTTTGACTAAATAAATATTTATCCTGGATGTAGAAAATTGTCTACTATGATGAAGAGTCTGCTTGAGAGAGTTTTGTATTGTGAAAACACAGAGATATTTCACTGTTTAATCCATAATAAATTTAGGCATGTGTTTTTAAAATTCATATTGAATGGTAGTTTTATTCAAAAAAGTATTTTGCTGAATTCTGTTATGAACATTTTATTTTAGGTTTTCTGTATTAAGCATTCTATTTGTAAGAAGAAAATAACATTAAATCTCATCGATTTAATATTAGTTTGTGTATTATGTGTGGTACATAAGTGCAATTTTCTAGTCTTGCAAAATAAAATTAAGATTGGATAGACTTGCATCCAAATAATCCGAATACTATCTTTTTTATTTTTCTCAAAACTGTATTAGATGGGATGAAATATTGAAGGGACTATGGTGTTGTAATTTCAATCTTGCTCACTTTTCACATTGTGTCTTTGCTGTTGTGTTTACTCAACTATTTGCAACTTTATAATTTTTGTTGTCATGACTAAAATTTTACTGTAGTTTCATGCTGGACACGCTCTGATCTTTTGATCTGTGAAAGGAAAAGCTTGAAAGATTTTGTGCTTTTTATGTTGTACATTGTAACTGCATGATAACTACATTCAAATTTTTTAAGTATTATAGTTTCCTGTGGTAATTGGAAGTTTTATATTAGCAATCCACTTTTCCAGATTGGTTGTGAAAGGGTAAATACGTGAGTTTCCATGACTAAAAAAATTTGTTTACAGCATTTTTCTCTGATAAAAGTTCTTGAGATGCTATGTTATTTGTTGAGTTTCTTTGTCTTGTTTTCATTCTCTGTTTCAAAATGTTATACTACATTGTTCAATTGGGCACATTCTTCCTTTAACTCCTCTTTCATTATTTGTAAAGGAATTTTACATATTCATCTGAATTTGCAGGGCATCGCAAGAAGAGATGCGGACCAACGCAACTGTTGCGACTGCCTCACGGGACGGTCAGCCTTCAGGGCTGAAGTCTACACTTGTTGACGGTGCCCAGCCCATGGGCCTCTCCGTACCTCCTGCTTTTGATAGTGGCGTCTGACATTTGTGAGTAGGCGTACTAAAAATAGCATCGTGTTAATACTTATTTAATGCTGTTATAGCTCCTGTGATGTTTCTTTATACCATGTTATGAATCAGGTTGATACAGTGACAGTGGTGTTTTGTTAGTCAATACACGTTTTTATATGTAAATATTCTTTCAGTCATGTAATGATATTGATATTTTGGTTACATTAAGTGTGTTGTCCTGGGTATGAGTGACATTAGAAACCTGTAGTAGATGGGATCTTAATTCCAGTGGGGTGATTATTTATGTGTATACATTTTTGGATGAACTCCAAAGCAACTCTAAGGCTTATAGATCTCTTTACGATTGCACCTTCGTGATTTGCTTCATTCTCATCTTAGAACTTATTTATTTATTCTTTTTGCTGCTGTGTATGAAAGTGGATTAATTGATTCATTCCCTTGGCTGTTATATTTTGCCAAGAATATAAAAAAAGAACTGATGTTACATTTGTTTGCCAAATCTGAAGGGTTGTACATGCCCTGTGTTATGAAAAGTGTGTAGTTTGTATGATCTTTATATTCTTATTGAGCTATGTTTGTTATATTGTGAATGCATATCAAGAACAACTTGCCTCTCTTAGAGGTAGAACTTTGTGTCTGATTTAGCAATGGAGAATATAGATATCTTAAATCAAGAGACAATTGTTATATCATTTAAAATGTTGCCTTTTTTGTAATAACCATTTTTTTTGTGAAGAAGCCTATAAAATAAGTGCTTTTGTCAAAAGTAATACTACAAATATAGATTGATGGGAAAATGCAGGACAGTTGGGTGCCCTGTAGGCTGGTCATGTCGACAAGTGTCCTTGGTTCCAGAGTTGACTGTTTGGCTCCCCTGTGGTGCAGTAGAGGAGTGTTGCCACATAGTGTATGGAAAAGGTGAAAGTATAAGTTCATTTACACTGGGGTTGTTACAGATAATGGTTGTACTTGACCACCAGGAATAATTTCCTTAATTTTTGAAAATATTTTATCAGTTGTTCTGGTTTCAGTACATATGCAAATAGAGTTTGGATATGTGACGCAACTACTAGAAAAGGGTAAATGTTTTAAAACGTGGCACCAAATGCTGTGGGCTCCAATGCCAAGGGTGAAGCCAGTTGTAGTAGTTGTTTGAGTAGTAATATTTAACTTAGTCAATTAATTGGCACACTGGCCACTACATGTATTGTAAGTGTATCTGTTCAGAAATTTGGGGAACATTACAGAAAATCTGAATGTGCTAGTTTTGCAGTTCCTAGTCTTGGTTTTCCAGTATCAGACCATGTCAACCAGTGTTGATATATGTACTTACAATTATAGTGGATTTTGATGGTAATTTTTGAGAACCCAGTACAAAAGAAACCCGAGTGTTTGTGACAGCAGACTGCTGTAGCAGCCTGATTATTGGAAATTGGTGTACAAATTTAAATGAAAGTATTTGTTGATTATTTTGATTGAAGAGACAAACGGCTTTGTCATCTGCCACCATTTTAGGCATGTTATATTGTACACCAAGCTTTAATACCAGCACCAAACTGCTAATTGATTCTTTTCTTGGATTGACTGTGGGGATTTTGATATTGCATTCAAATTTTTATTTTAGGAATGGAAAGTTGGGTTCCTCAGTCTTCTATAAAGAGTGATTTTAGGTTTTATATTTGCTCAGAGCTGATGATTATTGAGAAGAATTTCATACTCTTCATAATGTATGTTTAATTTCTGAAGGTTTTTGTACATCAAAATTAAAAGAACCAAGATCAATGTGTTCTGATACATTGTATTTTTAGATGGTTTTATTGCACTGTTTGTTATGCAAACTTTTATTGTAATTTACCAGTCAGATACAAGTCTGGGATTTAAGGATATGAAATTGTTTCCACTGTAGCCAGCATAACTGTAGGTGCTGATATATTTTGCTGTGGAGAGAAAATTTCCAGTGCCACATGGTTGGGGGAGCGAGTGGGGGACCAAGCTGGTAACGATGTCCCAGAGCTCATTGTCAGGTTTTAATTTAAAGCAGTGTTAAGGGTGTGGTGGCTTACAGGTAGTCTCTTCCTACGTCGATAAGGAAAGTATGCATCTCTGCTTGTGAGTCTATGCACTTTGTGAACTGTGATGTCAATAAGTGTTGCACATACACTCACATAATGTAGTTTTCCGTGCATCAAAACAGCAATTGTATAAATGCTGGTCATAGAATTCAGAAGCATCTCTTGTATATATCTGTATTTAAATTGTGTATCATATTTTCGTCAAGTCCTGTACAATATCCATTTGACATGCAATTGGTCTGTGAGACTTGTGTGGATGTTATTTTATGAATGCAATTTTGAATGAATTGCCATGACTGATGTCTCTTCAGCAAAGTTACAGTTTCTCCTCTGAATGTGATGTTCAACACTGGATACATCTGTCCTGATTGTGTCTCATAGACTTGATTCACATTATTTAAAATCCACTCTCTTCCACTTGCATCAACAGATATAAGTGTATTCCATGTAAGCAAGTCATCCTGCCATATTGTCGATGACTGTTGAGGAGCATTATTTTACATGTATGAAAATTAAGTGTAGTTATATATTATTTTAATGACCATGTACTATGATATATTAATAAATGTGTAGCTAATGAAAATGTTTTTTATTCAAAACTGAAAATTTTAATATTTCCACTTCCAGAACCATTTTCCACCTTTATACCTTTTTCTTATTTATGATGGGTAACTGATGAACTTCCGTTTAGGTATACAAGCATTAAAAAAAAAAATCTTGCACAGATAATGACAAGTTTACAATTGAAGGCTTTCTTGGAAAATCAGCATTAGTCCAAAATTGAAAAAATGGAATTGATACTGCTATATTGTAGTGTAAATTTTTATTCATCTGAGGATAATATTGATTCAGGCCTGTAGTGCACGAGTCGCAAAGATGAGAGAAGAAAAATAGGTGATTTTGGAAGAACATAGTGTCCTAAGTGCTTCCTGTAAAAACAGCATTAGTCATGGGACAAATGCTGTTTTTTGCATCAAAGAGCATGAAACTGCAAATCAGTGGTTGGCTGTGAAACTGATCTTGTAAACACAGACTTGCTTTTCTTAAAGAAGTGCTGCTGTTTTGAGTGGTGTTGTAGTGTTGTTTGTTGGAGAGTTGAAGTCGTGAACTCTGACATGGAGTGAAATCAGAGCTACATATACAGGTCCACAGTGGGCTAACGGTATTTAAAATAGACGTCCATTTCCACAGGAAATTGAACTAACACAAGTATACAGTGCACAGTGGTTACCAATCCCACTCACAAAGATTTCTGATGTTGAAAACCCGACAAATATTTGAGCAAATATGAAACTGAATTTTATGCCCAAATTGGTATGGTATGTCCAGGTAACTAAAGATTTTGGTATTGACAGTGAAGATAATAATTGGGTGTTATGAGTCCTTAGCTTCCAGCAGTTCTTTCCAGCATTTAAATTGCACTTATTGCAGCTCATAGTTAATCTAGAACATATTAAAATCACTTTGGTTAGGTTTTCATTGTATGCAAGAATAACAATGCAATATGTAAAATACATTAATTTTATTTTTGCAAGTTTCTGAAACCTTGTGCTGATATAAGCATGATACCAAATGATATATTTATGTAATCTGCAATTTTCAAGCAACTAGTGGTGCTACAGAATGGCTCGGATTTTCTCGTAGTAAAGTTTAATTTCCTTGATGTGGACTGGCTTTAGTCTTGCTGCATCCTCATGCCAGCTGCCATGTATCGCCACCCAGAGAAGGTTTTTTAAAAATTTTGCAATTTTTCAATTTTCTAATAGTAGAACCGAAATATTACTTTACGAATATTAAAGAGGTCTAAAACCTCGTCCCGGATGGAACTTTTCGTTGAAGAATTTAGAACTGTTTTTAAGGAAATGACGTGTAAGCGTTAATGTAAATGGGAAATTTGAAACGCTTTTTCACAGGAATCTATTGAGTTTTTGAAAAACTTCATTCAAAGCACTTCCACCCACAAATGCAATAATGTATACAAATCACTGGAAAAGTGCTTATTAACGATATGAGAGAGGGAATTTTTTCCTGTACCTAATTCAACTTGCTCTAATGCCTTAACTGTTCGTCGGACCAAAACTGCTTAGAGAACTATTTCGTAATAACTTCAATATATCTCTGCATAGAAAAGTCTTTCTATAGGATACAAAGTGAATATAATATTTGGCCTCTTTTCGAAACAAGGCAACTGAGGAGGACCGCGAAATTACAATGAATTTGAAAGCCGAACAATATATTCGGTTCGAGAGATGTCTATCTATTATCTATCTATAAATCTATCTATAAATATCTATCCATCTATCTATCTATCTATCCATCTATCTTTCCATCTATCTATCCATCTATCTATCCATCTATCTATCCATCTATCTATCCATCAATCTATCTATCCATCCATCTATCTATCCATCCATCTATCTATCCATCTATCCATCCATCTATCTATCCATCCATCTATCTATCCATCTATCTATCTGCATCTATCCATCTCCATCCATCTCTATCTCTATCCATCTATATCTATCTATCTATCTATCTATCTATCTATCTATCTATCTATCTATCTATCTAGTCTCTGTCTCTTGTCTGTCTCTGTCCGTCCATGTTTGACTGCCTGCCTTCTTGCCTCTCTCTGCCTGTCTGTCTGTGTGTGTGTGTATGTATATATATATATATATATATATATATATATATATATATATATATATATATATATATATATATATATATATATATATATAGTGACATACCAGACTGTCACAATATTTTGATGGGCATTGGGGACAATATTAAATTCTTCGTAAAAAGTGTAAATGTTGAGGGCATAGGCATGCAGGCAGGGCGTTCCTTCGCAACCAGGGAGGCGGAAGTAAATAAACGTAGCGCGGCAAGTAACGGACAGAAGATTGTGATATAAGGGCATGTAGGATTGGTGGTCTTCCATGTACATCATGTTCAATATTTGCAATAAATCTTTCCCAAGATGCATTGTGGGCTTTCTTTATTGCATTTTTTGCTTGATTTCTGGGATGTGGTACTCTTGTTTATTAACGTGCGGGTGCTACAAGTATATTTGGAAGACAGTCTTTAGCGTACATGGAAGACAGTCTTTAGCGTACAAAGTTATGAAGTCCCTAAATAGATCTATAAAAGAGGATGTAAATGTCAAAAGCATAGAAATAGACAAGTGGGCAGAACACTACCGATCTCTGTGGTACGATGATAAAGGAAACGCTGCTGTTAACCACAGAGCAAAATATCCAGAAGTTGACATCACATGGGAGGAGCTGACAATCGCTTTAAAAGGATTAAAAAATAGGAAGGCACCCGGACCAAACGGAATCAACAGCGAATTACTGAAGTATAGAGGTCAGATATTGCATAAACACCTCTTAAAACTGTTTAATGTGTGCTGGAGGCAGCTTGAGATTCCTCAAGAATGGTTACAGGCGAAAGTGGTGTCCCTATACAAGAAAGGTGATAGAACACCCAGAATTATCCAGGAATAAGTCTGCTAGACACTACCTACAAAGTAAACGCTAGAATTCTGAATCAACGACTGAAGGCAATAGCCGAAGCACTTCTCTCAGAAGAGCAAACGGGATTCAGAAAAGGCCGTTCATCTACAGATGCAATATTTACCTTAAAGCGATTGATAGAAGAGCGAATAAAGGAGTAAAGCAAGGCTGTTCAATATCACCAACACTTTTTAACATATATCTGGACGACATATACAGAATATGGAAAAATAAAGTCGATAGAAGTGTACAATTAAAAGGCTCTTTTTACATCAATTCAATGTTATACGCTGATGACAAAGAGGTGATGCAAGAGACTGAAAACAAGCTCCAAATGTCCATTTTTATCTTAAAGAAAACACTTGAAAAATATGGACTTCAAATGTCCGCTCAAAATTCAAAAGTCCTGGCATTCCGAGGCAAATATCCAGTAAGATCTAAAATAACAATAGGAAACTATAATTTAGAACAAGTTAGCAACTTCAAGTACTTAGGCTGTGACATATTCTGTAATACAGATCATGACGTGGAAGATAAACTAGTAAAATTCCGAAATGTTTGTGGAACGATACATAAATATCTTAGAAACCGAACACGAAAGGAGACACGGCTTAAGTTTTACAAGACAATTGCAGTCCCCATACTCATGTATGTCAGCGAAACCTGGGTGAACACGAAAAAAATCAAAAATAAAATACAAACGGCGGAAATGAAATTTCTCCGAAACACACTAGGGTGTTCGCTACTCGACAAGAAACAGAATTCTGAAATAAGAGAAGTTTTAAAAGTCAAAGAATTATATGAAATAATTCTCGAAAATAAGTTAAAATGGTACAATCATGTATCGAAAATGCCAACATACCGACTTCCATTCACAGCTATGAACTAAAGAACAGAAGGAAGAAGGGACATTGGCAGACCGAGAAAAAAATGGGTGCCGGAACAGGTCACATGACCTAAACCCTGTCGGAAAGAAGATGAAGAAGAGGATTGGTGGTAAACTAGTAATGGGGTATGACGTAGAAGGAAACTGGAAATTGTTTTGTAAAAACAAGAGACAAGAAGGTATGAAAGTTATGGAAGGTTGAACTTCGTAATATTTGAGGAGATGAGGTTTAGACCGCGTACCATACACATCGTATTGCGGAGGTTATTGTAAATGATAGATGTGGGACTTGGTGAAATTTTGCGGGAAATAATTGAGCAGTGAGGACTTATATTTTGTGTGCGTAATTCTATTTGAAACTTTGAATAATTCTGGCACCGAGAGTAGTAAGTGAAACAATAAGTTGAGGAGGACATTGATCCGGCAGCGGACCGAGAACAAGATACAAGAGAGAAGATTGGTCGGAGCGGTGGATTCTTCCTGACCTAATCGTCCAAGAGCGCATGGATATATAAATAGTAAGAATATTAGCGCTATAGACAAATTTTACAATCGGTCATGACCAGGGTGGCATTTCATGTCAAAAGAATTAATTGAGGAATAAACTTATAACGTTCTCATTCTGAAAAAGAAAAGCTGATTATCATTTCTTTAGCATCTTGTGCAATCCACAGTTTAATAATTTCTTTTCCAGAAACAAATTTCAGATTTCCCGCTTCTTCCGTATAGAGAGCGGATCGATTGATCGTTTGCTAGGAAGAAAGTAAGTATCGGCGACGATTATTTTCGTAAGAACCCAACCGGCAGAGCTAGTAGGATAATTATTTCCCTTTAGATGTGTTTGCGGGAAATTTAAAATAGCAACCCTTTCTTGGCGCCAAAAAATAATATAAATTCGGAAACCGGTTGCAGAAATAATTTAACAGAAACGGAGAGTGTTTCAATATATATATATATATATATATATATATATATATATATATATATATATATATATATATATACACACATCCTGGATGGGCCCCAAAATTGATTATTAAATTAATAGAAATAGTTATATATTTCTAATATTTAATGATCAGTCCCGAGGTACCGGAACGCCGTTCCTTCGCGTTCTGCCAGAAATCAAGCTCAATATATGCAGTGAAACTGTTATGTGTGGGTTAGAAGATCTGCGCACGTTTTCTTGAGTTCCAGAATCTCTTCCCATCATTTTATATGTAAATAGTTGAAAGATGAATAAAAGTTAACAAAAATAAAACAAAATTAAAAATTGAAAACGGCGAGATTAGCAACATTTGAAAACACTAGACATTTTCATACCCGAGTAATAGAAAACTAATTTGCGTCTGTGAACGAATTGCAGATTTGATTTTTCTGCATTGCTAACAAAACAGTAACTCACCCCCAGGTCTACTGTTACCAATACAAGAAAAAAAGAGCTCAACAAAACGAGCGCATAGTGAACGTACATTCATATTAAGCATATCGTTCACTTATAAAAGAAAGAGTATTGGACCTAAGATTGAACCTCGCGGGACTCTGTACTCAATTAGCAAAGATTTGGAAAGATAAGGCAATAACGTTCGTGACAGTACGGTATTTCTACTCTTTGAGATCGATTTGTAAGGTACGAATTTATCCAATCTAGGGCAATACTACGAATTCCATATGAAGGTAATTTTGAGAGCATGATGTTTTTGTCAATTACATCAAAAAATTCCGAAAGATTTAAAAATATTCCAATGGGTGTGTTTCATTTTGGTTCATTGATGAAGCAACATCTTTAACAAAAGATAAAAATGGCAGTGTCCGTAGATATTGATTTTCTAAAACCGATTTTGATTCCGTAGAAATTGAGTCTGTATATACAAATATTATACCTAGCCAATCCGGTACGATGGGGTAGCTGACCGCCTAAAGGGAACGTTTTTAGAGGTAGCCCGTTTTATTTTAATGTTACGCCCCCTTTACATCCTTCGGCGCGTTACGTAATTTGCGGACAGTCCATAAGGTTTTTTAGTTACTTTTAAAAGGAAGGACGGTGATAGCCCGTCAGGTCTAGCCATTAGTCACGAACAAGAGTTTGGTAATGCGGGTGCCCAGATTTTAAGAAATTGATTGAAAAACGTTCGGTAACCGATTCAGTAGCGGCGATCGTAACAGCCGCGCTTTAAAGGCCCATTCACAATGCAATCACAAACATAAGCATAACACATAGACATAGACATTAACACAAGCGAAGAGTTGGCGTATTCACAATGTCGAACATAAACACAGGCAAAATAAGAGTTTCTATTGGCTATGAGACGCAGCACACGAATCGACACGATCGACTTCGATACTCGATTTTGAGTTAACGAACTGTGATTGGCTCATTCCTTATGTCTGACATAAGCATAGCACAGAAGCTTGAAGCTTGCAAGCTCTTAAGTTAACGTCTTACGTGTTATGCTTATGCGAACGCATTGTGAATGAGTCCACTTGTAGACGTAGTCCTAACTTTTATGTTAACGCCATGCTTATGCTTATGTTTGCATTGTGAATGGGCCTTAACAGCCGCGCCTTAAGGCTCGGGCGTACCAGGTCGCGGTTTGGATTCCGACAAGGTGCCCAAGACATTTATTTGATGTGATTAATATTGGAGTGTTCGTGGTGCCATTGGCTTCCATGACCACTTCCAGGCGGGTGCCGAAACAGTACCCTATACAATGGGGCAGGGCCGATTTAAAAGTTTTGGGGGCCTTTGGGCCTACGTTAATTTGAGAGCCCCCTATTCTTACTTTCACTGATCCCCCCTACCAATTTAAAGACAAGTTTTGTTTAAAAAGCTAAACTCATCCCTGAGTGACATTCTCGCATCAACCAGGAACATTCCGTATTGTAAATATTATCCAATGATGGGCGACACATCACTTCCTTATGCCAACATTCGTACGTATCATGTAATCATAAATCACTTTTTTTATATTTTGAAAACAAAAAAATGAATTTTTTGTAAGAACCAACGGGGCCTCTTCAACGTTGGGAGCCCTGGGCCTGGGCCCTTCGAGCCCGTGCGTTAACACGGGCCTGCAATGGGGCACGAATTGCACGCGAGCGTTCCTTCCAACTCCCTTTCCATCACCGTCAACGTCCCCCCATCCAAATGGGTGCAGTGGGGGAGCACGTTCCGCCGCTACTCACCCCGTCGTAACCAGCAAACGCTGGCAGGGAGCAGTGGCGTTTTCTTTGGGTCTGGAAGTCGTATGTCAACGCCCAAGGAAATAAAACTAGTTGTGCTATAGAATGGCACATACTTTCTCGTAGAAAAGTTTTCTAATTTCCTTGGTGCGGACTAGCTTTTCGGTCTTCCCCATCCTCTTGCCAGCTGCCATCTATCGCCGCCCAAGGTACATGTTTTTTGAAATATTCCCAACTTTTCTGTTTCCTAATAGAACAGAAATATTACTTTAAGAATATTAACGAAACCTCGTCATAAATAGCAATTTTCATTTAAAATATAGAGCCGTTTTAAAGAAAACGGGGTTATGCTGTACTGTAAATGCGAAATTTGAAGCTGTTTTCACAGGAATTTATTGCGTTTTCGAAGAAAACTTAATTTGAAGTAATTTCAAGCACATCCACACACAAATGAAATAATATATACAAATCGCTGGAAATGTGCATATTAACAGAGTGAGAGATATTTCAAAAAAATTAAATTGTCTAATTTTTGAAAAAACAAAAGAATATGAAACAAAATGAATTTTACGTCTTATTAAACAGTGCAATTAGACCTATCCGTTAGACACGTTTGAAGAAAAAAATTGCTATTAGGACGTAGATGAGGAGAGAATTTGACGATATTCCTGTCGGGTCACCAACAACAACTTCGCCACCCACGGAACCTGTTAGCTGGGTAAGGTAAGGCTTTGCAAGTGGATGAGTTGGGTGCATTTGGACTCTACTAGAACAGTGTTTGCGGCGTGGTAAAATATGTCGTTGATTTGATTTTTATTGAAGTGATGACCGCGCTTGTACCTTCGAATTCTTGTAAGTCGGGGGCCGACTGTATTCAGAGATGCCGGCTGTTTATCAAAACTTTAATAATGAAACAAAAACAGTTAAAAACTCATCTATTTATTTAAAACACTAAGGAAAGATAGTGCTTTCGAGTGAACCAGATTTTGTGATTTTTGCTTTAAATGAAAGGATATTAACAGGTAATAAAGTAGGGGATATATAAAGAATTCCATAAATCATAAAATTAATAGAATGAAAACTTACCTGTTGTATTTTGTTTATTACGTCATTTTCAAACCCTACTATATTCCATGTACTATAGTTTGTTGTTATGGTCGTTTCGCGAGTTGCAATACTTCTATCGAAAGAAGGCAATGTTTCTTAGTGAGTTTTTGTAAGTTCAAAGATTAGTGAGCGTTTTTAAATGGTAAGAATAGTGAGTTTGTATAAGCACTAATATTAGCGAGCGCGATGTTAAGCAATTCCCTAATATGTGTCGTTACAAAAAATCTTCAATTATTATAATTATATACAATGGATTACGTTTTTAAATTACAGTGGACAGTAGGATTTCTTGCTGTGGAACACATACAACATGTAAAGATCTCGGTAAATATAAAACATTTAAATTACATATTCAGAAACATATTTGTGTAACTCAGTGTTCACAGTGAGTAGTGATTATATTGTTCCAGAATTTGTAAATCTCTCAATTCATTAATCTTGAAGAATAAACATGAAAAGTATTTTTGGGGTGTTCAGTTTTCCGTATCAGGCACATGCAATACTTTTCTTTTGTAACTTTACTACCGGTCCTTATTTTTTGCGATGTAATTGCCCAGGTTCAGCTATATTTAAGAAAAATCACATAACACAGACCTGACTACGATGTCGTGAACAGTAATGTAGCGTGACGAGAGACATCGTAGACACAGGCTACCCAATCAAGAAAAATACAAGAGAAAGATCAATATAATCTAGCAGATATTCAGATGTTTCATATTAAATGTTACACTCTTCTAGGGCATGTAGGGGTGGAAGATTATCAATTTTTGCCAACAAACATGTGAGAAATATTATATAAAGCAGTTACACAAATGACATTTGTACCTGGTTGGTAGGCAAGTCATCGTGAACGGATATTCCGCAGGTATATGAAATCTCTGTGACAGACCGTGCCTGTCCAACATCGGTGACCGAAGCGTTGCCTTCCATGTCATATGATGCAATTGTCATACGGTGACTGAAAACTGATTCATTATACAGTGCGACCATTTAATAAATGTGCTGGTTGTACGGGAATTTTGCCTCGGCGAACGAGGCCCTAGATGCCGCGGAAATCGAGCACGGTGGTCGGTAGAATCGCCGAAGAGAACGGTGGCTTTTCGCTACCTGAAAGTTTAAATTATACTCACGTTATAGTAGATGCTGGAACTCCTCACCGTAGTCGGCTCTGATGCATTCTTGGTATCTCCTAAACAAATTCTGGTTATCTCGGTAAAGGATGTCATGTGGAATTGCAGAGATCTGTTCCTATATGCTATTGTGCGTTAATTATATTTTACGTGTGGGGATTTGCCGCATATATATATATATATATATATATATATATATATATATATATATATATATATGATATTTCAAAAATCCCCACAGGAAGAAATCGCACGGAGTCAGGTGAGGAGAGTGTGCAGACCACAAACTACGTGTGATAATTCTACGTAATTTCTCTTCAATTAAGTGGCGCTCACTCCTTGATTTTTCACCAGTTTTTCAATCCTATTCCCATGTGTAGTTCTGATTCCACGAAACGCCCTAATAAATTTCTGCCGACACTTTCCTCACCCTGCATTTTACGTATGTGTCATACGTAACATTCCCACCCCGCCGTTTCTTTTTAGAGTGAATTTCGAGCAAGCCAAGATAACTGGGAAAAAAGCATTTTGCAAGGCTAGACCTTGAAACTCCCGTTCGCAGAGGAGTTGATCGAACCGTTCCCTGGCGAGTGACGGCCTGTCGGTCGAGCAAAATTTGCCACGTCGGCAAATTAATAAAATAGTCGCACTGTATTAGATTTACCATCATGCATTCATCGGCAAGAAGTGTTTATCTTTGGCTTCCCCATATGTCCTTGTTTATTCTGAGACATTCTTTATGCCTATTACACAACACATCCTTCATTCATTTCTGAATGTGATTCGTGAGTGGAAGACAAGGCGAATAATCGAAGATCTAAATGCTCTCAATAAATGGACTGCAATACTAATTAAGTCTCAAAATTTATTGATATGCTCTAGCAACGTCATCAGCAAATTAGATAAAACAACCTTTCCGACAATCAGTATAAATGGTCCCCTTCTTCCCTGGTGTAACATCGTAAAGAACCTGGGAATTCACACAGACAGCACTCTTATCTGGACTACGCATGTGGGTAAGATTTGTCAAAAATTCTTTAAAGGCATCCATTCTCTAAAACGCGTAGGAGAACCACTACTTTGAAACGCTCGTATGAACCCCACTGATTGTGCCTCATTTCGATTACTGTGATTTCTTGCTCACTGAGTAAGCAACAACGGAAGTTGCAATCCGCAGAAAATGCATGCATTCGTTTCGTGTTCGATCACGTATCGCGTAATACAAACACAAAAATTATCTCTATCGAAAAAAGAAAAATATTGCATAGCCCCCTCTCCATAAATTCTTGTACAATGGCCTTCAAACACACTTGTCCAATAACTTCAAAATGCTTTCGCCAGAGCGATCATGTTCTGTATTATTGCTGTGCATACCTTGACACAACACTGTGTCATACAGTAAGTCCGATACTGTCACAGTAATTCGAAACTGAAACTCAGTACCTACGCATCTTAAGCAAATTAGCAACTTTACAAAATTTGTCTGAATAAAAAGCAATGAAAGGTTATATAGTAAGTTTACATACGCCCTCTTTTCTATTCGCAATTTATTTAAAAATAATAACCATACTGCCCTTTTTACCTATCATCCTCCGAGTTAGACCTTTTTAAAGTCATATATCCAAATATTTTTCTTACCACTCCTTTTCTCGTAGCATATGCAATCCTAATTCCATATGTAATAGATTTTCTAGTGTAAAATAAGAAATTTTTATGTTATATATTATCATAGATCTTTCTCAAATCGTGATGTATGTCGTTTTTATTATTCTTTCTTGCTATTATTGTTACAAAGTTAAACCAGTATTTTCACAGTATTATTTTACTGACACTTTCTGTATTTTGTACCGTAACATTCCTTTTATGATTGCCTTTACTAAATGATTAATGAGCTAATTTTCCAATTTTTTGTTTGGAGATTATGTATTGTATATGTCCTCAGTTACTATCTGTTGTTATGCGATTGAAAAGTTATAATATGTACTGTGTGTTCCCTTCTGATCTCCTCGTATCATTTTCATTATCATCTCTTCCTTTTCTGCTCTTGTCCACCCTCATCTATTCTTTTTTTCCCCTTTCCTTTTTTTTCACTCTTAACTTTGATATATTTTGTTCTCAATGTTCGGCCTTATGCTGCTATTCTGACTGAGTTTTTTCTGGGTTTACACAATCGCTTGAGGTTTGATTGATTGATTGATTTTTTCGTGTTTCCGGGCGCGTCAACTTGGTCATTAGTCCCGTTAGTGTAATGCATGTGTTTTTCGGGAGATGGCGGTGATCTTCCCCCGCTGGATGGCGAGATCCGGCGCCGACCAACCGTCGGTTAGTGGGGTTTCCCCCTAACCAAAACTCTCTCACCAGCGGGGCACCACTCCAGCTGGGACAAGCTCTAAGCTCCCAACCGGTCACCCGGAGTATGTGGTAGTGTAGTGCATTAGTGTAAGTGTGTGTAAGGGGAGAGGATGGGATAAGGAAGAGGAAGGACAAATCGCGCGCGGTCCGTGGCCCGTTTGTTAGGGCCCGTTTGTTAGCTCCAGCATTTGCCTAGTGTTGATTGGAGAAACCAAGGAAAACTACCGATCAGAGTAGTCGGCCGCTAGAATTCTCCTTCTTAATCGCTTAAGGCGTATGCCGAGACGGACCCTAATATTGCATCCCAGACGTAAATGTAAAATATTCCCTCTTTTTGTTCATTGTTCACAGTTGAGGTATTTCGTGTATAAATAATGACAACTGACTTTTTGAGCGAAATTAGAATTGTTGATTGTCAGTGGGATAAGTAGTAGCTCTTTTTAACTCATTTTTAAGAATGTTTCTTGCATCATGTCTTTCTATTTTATAAAATTTCAAGAATAAACAAAAAATGACAATAAATTCTCTTGGTTTGCACAGATAATTTCATGTAGATGATAGTCTAAAATTGAATTTTTTCTCTGTGACATGAAATAACAGTTAATATTACTTACGTCCGAAAGCCTCAACTGTAATTTTTGAAATTAAAGCGGTTAGGCGGAAGACTAGTCCTTAACGCCTGAGCCTCGCCACAAATAAAAACAATTATTATTATTATTATTATTATTATTATTATTATTATTATTATTAAGACGCATTGGGCCAGTGTCCTGCCCGCACGGGGACGAAATTCACAAGTGAAATGCCTCAGGGTAGACAGATCCCGAACTATCTTTCCAGGCTTTATTATTTTCTGTAAGGAAATTTTCTGCGCCCATAGCAATTGAGTAGCCAAAGGAAGAGTGTCAAATGAGGGGCCACTTCATGTGCGTAAGGCCTCCACTTCAACCTCTGTGATGGACGTATCTTTCTCAATCGGAAGCGTTTCAGAAATCTGTGATCGGTATTCTGCATTTGAGAGGAGTGTGTTATGCTTCATTTTTTAAAAATAATTAATGTATTGAGAAATCATTATTTGAGAGATATTGAGAAATCATTAGAAATTATTTATATTCAGTCCAAGATCCTTACTAAGGGCAGGGAAAAGTGTAACAGAGAAACACCCCTCAAGAATTCTTGTCTTCGGGGTGCTGCCTACTCATT
Organism: Teleogryllus occipitalis; assembly: GCA_011170035.1. Classification (NCBI taxonomy): domain Eukaryota; kingdom Metazoa; phylum Arthropoda; class Insecta; order Orthoptera; family Gryllidae; genus Teleogryllus; species Teleogryllus occipitalis. The sequence goes on along the minus strand of BLKR01000747.1, from coordinate 20,228 downwards.
TGATTTTGTCACGCTTCGCCACTGATGATAAGATTCCCAAGCTGTAGCACTTGAAGTCATCCATTTTTTTAAAAACTACGATTCATTACTCGTAATCATTCAAAATATGCTTTAATCGAAAAAATTTTAATGCGCATTTATGAAAAAATTGAAATAACATATTAACGATATAGCAGTGTGTTCATTACTATACATTACTATATCGTTATATTAGTTTGTTTATCGTTGCATTTGTATCTTTAATTTCATTTGTCTCAAATTTCCATCCTTTATTAAACAACTATTCGTGGATCATTGCTGATTTTGATGTTTAATTGAATTTTGTTTCATATTATATATATATTTATGAGCTATCATAGGACTGCATTTCTTGTTTTTGTTAATATTTGTGAAAATATTAAGCAAATATAATTCACCTGCCCGCTAAGTGAATTCTTTGTTTTAACTCTCTCTCTCTCTCTCTCTGACCTTGGATGAACTCGTGGTTTCGAAGCTTGTTTGACAACGATTTGCAGCCAAGCTGTTGTGTAAGATCTATGACGTGGGCGTGACGCAATTTTTGGAGAGAAAAGTTCAGTGGAACGTGACGGTTCGAATTACTGACTTAAATGACAAAAAGCGTATCACACTCGTAATAGATCTGCGGAGCTCTAAATTTGTGAAGAAATCGCAGTCTTCTACTCAGTCGAATCGAATTACGTTTCTTACGAGAAAGGCCTCAAAATTTCTTAAAAAACTAATCAGTCTCTCATTAGTGTAAGGAAGTTTGCTGTTGAAAAGTTTCCAATTTTCTTGGTATAAACTTGACCAAAGTTTTGTTCGTACGTATGATGGGCACGATGAAATGAATTTGGTAGTTCGGAACCTGCAAATCTTACTTGTAGTTCTGAAAATAAAAATGCAAGTCTCGAGAAACACGTGATCTTGGATTGTTGGCTTACTTAGATGCAGGGGAAATGTGACATTGTGATATTGGTCATGTGTGTAAGTTGCTGTTCCTCCAAGGCTGGCTGAGACAAGAGTTGATTTGATGGAGAATTGGTAGCAGATGAACCGTGCAAAGATGTTGCTAAATTTGCTGATGTTGCAGATTGTCAACTGATGTTGTGATGAACTTAATTGTATTGCTTGTAACATCGAGTGTGGAGGTGAAGAAACCGGTGATCCACTTGGCTGGACGATGCCGGGAGGTCTGTTCACGCCATAGTTTAACACGTTCATAGACTCTCTTACACACAATATTCACTTCCTCATGTTTATCCCCTCCTCTCTCTTTACTCATACCCACACACTTACATGCGCTACACTGTATTTCGGGGTTCCAGTCGGAAGCATAGAGCTTCTCTCAACTCGGGCGGAGCCCCACTGGAGGAGATACCTTGACCAACAGTAGTGCCCTTCGAATTACTTTTCCCATTTCGATATTATAATTAGGATTGATGTGTTTAGTTTATCGCCTATTGCGTACTTACGCAGTAAAGAGAACGTATTGTAATGCTGCGGCAAAAAGGCCATTCCACGTTAAAATGCACAATCATAACACCTCATCATACAATCGCAGGCTCATATTTTCTAGTAACTTGAAGATTTTTTATGAGATCTAGGATTGAAAATAGATGATATATTTATTTCTCCAATCCGACTGCTTTCAGAAATATTACCAATAATTTTTTTGAAAATATTCTGCGCGTGCTAATGCTTAAACATTTTCACGAATCTAACTTTTAGTACAAAAAATATAACTACATTGAAATTAAACTTCGAAAGATGGACTTTTAAATGATGTAAATATAACTTTTGCAAACATATGAGTAAAGTATTTAAATATATTTTAATTTTTAAAAATACACATTTTAACCGACACGATACAAATTTAGGGTCACCACTTAAATTATTACATAAAAATACTCATGTATTTTTACAATTATGTTCTATCTGCCAAATTTCAAAATGAAACTCAATGAAATAACGTTCAACTGGTGGTGTTACAGAATGGCTTAGGATTTCTCGTACTCGTTAGTTTTCGTTATTTTTTTTGTCCTGTGCTAACTTTTCGGTTTTGCCCCACTCCTTCCCAGCGACCATCTATCGCCGCCCTAAGTACAGTTTGTTTTACATTTTCTCAATTTTTCTGTCCCCTATTGATAGAACTGAAATGTGACTTTATATCTATTAACATACATAGAAATGTAATAACACTGTAACATTTCGGGGTATGTTCAGCATTTTATCGGTCACCATAAAATCTCATGAATTATGCGTATATTTACGACAGTATTGCGATAGTAATGTGAATTCTGTTGCTGCGACACGTTAGTACGGTATTGTGAGGTGTTTGCGATATATTTATATAATCAATATTCGAATACCGTGGTTCGAGAAAGATGCAAATAATTCTTCTGAACCTAAAGATTCCTAAAGAAACAATGTTCGGTTAGGAAATTAGCGCGTTGACTTCCAGTGGCAACACCTTCACTTCGTCAGTAAATATGATTACCGGAGTTAATCATATTTCTATTTATTAGAGTTTCATTTGGTGGAATGTGAGGAAAATGAGATCAATTTACCTAATATACATTTTTCTAATTGTATTAGTAATACTATTATAATCAAACCAATGTGAATTACTTCTGAATTGTTTGAATCTGATTTGTTTTGTACATCGCCATGTTTTTTCTTAACAAACATTTGACTGGCGATGAATCGGTGGTTGTTTTCGTTGCTAAGGATGTTAAAACCCTTTGCTAAGGATGTTAAATTTCTTGACATACAGGTAGGTACAAGTGCACTTAACAAACCTTCAGTGTCGCATGTTAACAGGGGTTTAAGGATCATGTGACCTATAAAGAATATACAGAAGAGTAAAATCTTGTCCTTTATTGAAATGTTCGTTGAAAAATTTGGAGCTATTTTTGAAAAAATGTTTAAGCGTTACTGTAAACGCGAAATTTCAAGCTCTTTTTCACAGAAAACTTGGGTTTTTGAGAAACTTTATTGGAAATAATTTGAAGCACTTCCTCTTACAAATTCAAAAATGTATACAAATCCCTGGCTATATAAATATTAACGGCATGAGATATATTGAAAAAATACGTATGTGTAATTTTATAAAACAACAACAAAAGAATATATGAAAGTGAAATTATTGCCATGAGGTTTAGCCCACTTAGTTCTCTTCGTTCAAAAAATGTAAAGAAGAAATTGGAGTCGTTTTTGAGAAAATGGAGTTTCAGCGTTTCCTCGCACGCGGTCACCAAGGAAAGGCTTTAGACGAAACTATTCTCTTGGGTGTAGGCGCAGCCTTCTTTCTCAGAAATACTGAGTCGGTTGTGTTAACAACTGTATCCGAGAAACACATGCGTTGTTCTGTGAAATTAGTGAATACGGGTAGCTTCACAAAATATTAATACAATTGTTATTTCCATCATCTTAATATACAAACGTACAGTTACAGAAGTGTAAGTTTACGTAGCCTTCTTGAGAAGTTGAAAATTATGTTTACCGTTAAAAATTTAACTGTGTCATAATAGTTTCCACAAGTTCTTCCCGTGACGAGTCAAGTAAAGTTTTTATAAGAAGTGAGAATCGTTCAAACTTGAGAATGTCGCTATTATATCGACAGTGACAGTGATGAAAACACGTGCAGAGCTGGTCCTGGTTGAGCATACTCACCCTAATGTATCATATGACAATAAAGAAGCCGAGTAATTCGTCTTCTGTTTATTCTGCTGTCTTCACCAGTCACCTGCTAACTTGAGACAAAAATACAATTGTACTTCGGGAGTTTTAATTGACCAATGTGATTTTCTAGAAAATTATTCTTTCGTACTTTCAGATGCAATTAAGAGAATGCACCGAATTAATGAATGAGCTATCCTGCATTCTTTTGAGCTATATTTAAGAGAAAATAACGGAATTAAATATTGCTTTTTCTGGATGCATGAAATACGACACATTCAGTTCCCGTGTTTCAACGTTAACTCAAAACACTTCTCAAACAAGCTGATAACAGCGTTAAGAAACACATATTTCTCTGCTACGGGATCAGCGCCTAGTAAAACAAAAATTTGAAAAAATTGAATTTAGGCTTACATAAATATGACTCAGTTTACAAGTTCAATGATTTCCTTTGCTTTGCAATATTTTATGGAAAGGGACAAGTGCGATGGAGTGAAAGAACAACTAAAACATTATTATTAAAGCTAACCTTCAATCCTGTCGCGAACCTCTTAACTTACACAGGAAGTTATTTGAGTAGGCTGATGATAAAGTGAAGAACATTAAATTTTCTTGCTACGTTGAACAAAACTTAGAAGGATATCTGTTGCAACAGTGATATGACAATAACAATTCTGTAGAAGGCATAAAGAAAAAACACAGTTACATTTCTTTATAAATCAGACAGTAAACGATATTCTCTGTAGAGTGAAGCAAAATGAATGTCGATTTAATTAATTGAAACATTTTCCTATTCGTATAATTATTTCATCTTTTCATTACTAAATTGAATTCGTTTGATACGTTTTAATTTTAATTTAACCGACAATGAAGGTCATCAGAACAGTTCGGCACACTTCAAGATGTGAAGAAGCACCGTGGTTTATACACAATTCTCAGATTCATAGGAAACTATGTATGGATTTAATAAAAAATCACATCGCTTCAATTTCAAAAATTTTCTATACTTCACTTAAAATTTCTCACTTAACAAATAAATTTAACCTAGGACGAAATGCTGTCCAACCTTGCCGAATCAAATCCAAATTTCCAAAAGACAAATTTCGCCCCACGTAAGTATATGAAAAAATCAAATAGATAGCCTAATATTAAACCAAGAAATTTTTAAATAAACTTCTTACCAAGTCCATCAAAAATCAAAAACCTAACAAACGGAGCAGCGATGTAAAGCTCAAAAACGTCAAGGATGCCCATTCCTAATAATGATAATACTCATGTATTCAAGCCCTTGAAAGGCCTCACGGCCAAACAAGAAGTAAATACGAGTAAATTAAAAAAAGATGTGAAGAGATATTTATACTCATTGCGTGCTTGGGGGTGATGCTCTCACAGATGCCGCAGACCAGCAAGTAAAAATTCCTATCGTATTTCATTTTACAGAATTCTCTTTGAGACCCATGTTGAAATTCACCAGACTTATATAGAACAATTCAGAGAATATAATGGGAACTAAAAAAATGTTTCCCCCCCTCAGGGATCAGTTTCAAGATGAACCCCAAAGCTCTACCTTCCATATGTAGGGTCTTCGGAGGGGGCGTCCCCCACTCCATCACCATCTCCCCTATCTCTTTTTCACCGGCCCTGGACCCTACCTATTAATTATCCTCTGAGGTAGCCGCAGCCGTTCTCTACTAGTTCCTCGGTTATCACCTAGACGTCACTGTGATCCGTAGATCGATAGTGGTTAGTGATAGGATAGGGGAGGGAGTGATAGTTGGAGCGATCCGGTGGAATGCATATTATAGCAGAGAAAACCCCGAGAAAACTTGCCGCGAACCCGCTTTGTCCACCACAAATTCCACTTGGAAGAACCGCCTGGGTTCGAACCTGGGCGCCAACGGTGGAAGGCGTGCGGTCTGACCACTACGCCAGGAAGCGCCGTTTCACCGTTTACTCTGAATTTTTGAAAATTGCAAAAGTTTGAATTTTTCGGCGTCTTCCTACAACTACAAAATGGAAGACAGATTTTTTATCTATGTTTCGTATGAAACACCTACTCGCGACTATTTTCAGCTACTTATTAAAAAAACCTTCCATCTACGGAGCTACCCTAATATGCATATTGAAATATGGAGTCTGTTTAATTCACACTTCCTACTATTACATTAATAAAATTCTCAATTACAATATAATATTGCAATAATTTTCACTCTTTTCAATAAAGATCACGGCCATCCAATGCCATCTTCACACCTTCTGCACATAATGTGTTCGTGGCCGTGTCGATCTGTACAGCGTTATGACACCAAATATGGAATATTAAACTATGTTGATCGGTTGCCCTAACAACGTGTCTTCTTTGACATCCGAGTCTGAAAACAATGCCGTTATTCCAACGCAGTATGCTGATTTTATTATTTAAACTAAACCCAGGGATCTTGGATTATCACAGTACCGTTGGCAACACAGTACCGTGTTGTTTCCATTTCGATATTTTCGCATGCTACGTAGTATAAAGAAAGTTCGTATTGCGAACGCCGATTTTTCGGCAGGAAAAGACGTTTCGTTGTTTCGCATGTTCAAATTGTAAATGTCAAAATTACCGGGAAGGAAACGTCCCACTCCATTTGCTTCTATTGCGTTAGCAGAACGAGGATTTTCCTCGCAAACCACGTGTTTGTGTGTTCTCTAGGGTATTTCACTACTAAAATAACAGCAAAAAGGCAGATTTTGCGTTTAGAATACATAGGAGTTAGTAAAAATCAAACTGTTGTTCTGCGGGAATTATTTAATTAAAGTTTTCTGTAAGACAAAAACAAAAAAAAAAAGATCAGGAAACAATCTTCGAATTTTTACAATAGGCTTACGTATGGTATAGTTGCTTTTTTTTTTAATTGTTCCAGTTTAAAATGAAAAATGTGTCACGCAGAACGATATTGCCTTTGTAATTTTTTTTTAATTTGTTGCGTCTTTGTAATGACATAAAGCGATAACCTCATCGGGCGTTGAGTGCTTATTATTACTATGATAAAGCGTAATCCTCCCATACTTTTATATACGTCGTAAGTCGTTGTCAAGAGGACCGTCAGGTAGCATCTCCGCGTACGCGCCTCTCTCATACGCGCTCCTGCGTCACTACCCAGAATTAAGAAGTAATTAGGTTGGGGGAAAGGGTTTAGGACACTTCACAGGGGTTGAACCAGTCTTTGTGAAGCAGCCAAACTTGTTTCGTTGGAACAAATTTCACATGAGATTCGACGGGAATCGACCCCGGACCTCAGTGTTGAAAGTCTAGCGACTTCTCTATGAGCCACTAGCAACACTGTGTAAATTTATCGAAGCCTATCTAATTTTATCTAAAAGACTTCGAGACAATGTAGTTTCCTCAAGTATGAAACAAGAACCAAACTCATTGAACTCAGGAACACGATTTTAAAAGTTTGAACAAAATTTTCGGACTGTGTATGAAAACAGAAGATGCTGCACTTTCCATGACTTTCCTGAAACAATATTTCAAAATTTTCCTCAACCATTTGGAGAGGAAGTTTTATCGTGGTTTTATCGTTTATCGATTTAATTTTATTGCTTGGCGTGCATCCTGGAAGAAGTATATCTTCTCTCACATCAATATTTTCAACTATCTATTATTGTACCTCATGAAATGGCCTCAATAACTTCTACCTGTGCCCGGGAAATTTCCGGATTTTTGTCGCAATGCATATGACGATTTCATTGGTAATTTGCAATAGCTTGGATTGATTTTGATATGATTTTTTATAGCTCAGTTTACTTTAAAATCAGTCCACTCAGTCTACTTTTTCAAGCTGAGACAAAATTCGGGAGGCTGTCTACAGACAAATCGCAGATTATGTTATCAGGTAATTTCTCCGAAACTATCTAATGTCTTTTTCACGCGTAGTTTTGTGTAATTAGTTGCTGCAACATAGTTACTTGAAAATTAGTCGAATATAATCTGAAAATTAGTGGCGTTTAGAAGCCAATGACATATTCCCAATTACAGTTTTTTATATTAAAATATATTTTCAAAGCTAACGATAACACTGTTCAACACAAAGTACTATGGAAATGAATGTAGCTAATTTTGATAATGACCTAGAAATTTCTAGTGTAGCTATATTTTTCACTTTACAGACCTGCCGTGACCTCAAATTATAAAGTTCCCACGATATATTTGATCCCACGTTTACACAGTGGGTAGCATTCACGTAGTGGTAGTGCAGTTCTATTCGTGAGTGAAAAGAAAAGGTTGCTACCTAGAATTTGCCATTCCCCTACATTTGGAATGAATTGAACAAACACAGTTCTTACTTTTACGTTCATATGTATTCTTTATAATTAGCTTAATCTGCTATCAAAGTGAGAGCGTAGGCTTCCGCGGCCGGAGTCCGAATGATCTTGGCTGTCCAGGGCACAGGTGCCGACGTTTCGGCCGCCATTCTGCGACCTTCCTCAGGGCGTAATGCTTCAGGACGTAATGTATAGGCATTTTGCCCTGAGGAAGGTCGCAGTATGGCGGCCGAAACGTTGGCGCCTGTGCCTTGGACGCGGCGTCTCCCGGACAGCCAAGAACATTCTGCTGTCGAAGGAATTCTTGTTCCTGAACCTCCAGAAAGCTTGCTAAGGAGCGACAACTGACACGTAGACAATGGCGGCGTCGACACGGCGCACAGTGTGTAATTTTGGCAATCTAGGTGGACTTAATTCATAAACTACAAAAGTATGGATTGTTTACTGTTTTAGCTAACATATATTGAAACTAAATGATAATTCTCATATAAGGAACAAGTTTTGTTAAAATATTTTCACTACAACTATTTTTTTTACAATAATAAAAAATCGCGCATTTCACGACTTGACACAGAAAAACGCCAATAAAACTTAAAACAATGTATAAACAGTAAATAAATGTAACTAATTATTTTCAATATTAATTTTTAATATTTCAAGAAGAAAATAAAAATATATATATCAGCCACTATGGAAACAAATTAAAGAATTAGAGTAAAAGAGAACTATTACATGCTAGTGTATTTTCAGTCGCCATCCGATGAATCCTCGGATGAGGTAATGCCATGTACTTCTTCAGGGTCTTGTTGATCAATGTCTAGCAAATTAACAATTTCTTGATTGTATTTCTTCTTTTTTGGTTTTGGAGATCCCTGTAGACTTGCAATGTATGGATCCGATGTAATGAGAAGCCTGTTCATGAGATCAGGTTTTGTGTATTTTCTTGATGTTTTCCTTGTAAATAGTTCCCTGAACTTCCTGTTGTCTTTATTTCTTGCTTCCGAAGCTTCTTCAGATAGCTGTCCAATAGGTAGAATGCAACTATCAACTATGTCGCTTCCGTGGAAGAGAATCTTATGTAGAGTTACAGGCATGCGATACCACTGGTAATGTTGGAGATGTAGGTCTCGTGTGTCATAAATAAATTTTTGAAAAGTATTGAAGTTGATTTTTTCACCACTGTTTAGGCATTCCAATATGATCCCAAAACGTTTTATTATGTTCCGATTTATTCCAGTTATTTCCGAAGATATCTCGTGATTTCTGAAGAATTTTCGGGCAGTATTTTCATCATTAGTATTGCCACTTTGTGGTTTAGGCATATCGATCAACAGTCCCAAATCCTGCCGAAATTTATCTTGGATTTTTTTCTTTCATTGAGCTACTTTTTATTTATTTTCAGTTCCTCTTACATGACTTGTTTGAATTTCCAGACGATACGAAATGTGCAGGAGACATTCAAATACCCTTATCCAGGAATGAAGAGGAGATATTCCGAAGCAGAGATATTCTTTCTTCACTTTTTTTGTGCGTAGAGCTGTCTGTGTGGAAGAACACGATGAAACGGCATTGCAGACTTCGCCGTCCACCATGCAAAAAATCATTTTTGGTGTAATGGAAATTTCTGAATGGAGAAATTGCATAGTAGTGGGAGTTAATAACCCTATCTGTTGTTCTACTTTGCTTCCTTCAGTGTTAATTACACTTGACGTTTCTTTTGCAAAAATAAATTTTATAGGGCGACAATACTTAGTTGAAGACGGTGTGGAATTTTTCCAAATTACATTTTCTCCACCAACAGTCTGCATTTGTATTGGCACCATAGACACACTAAACAAATTCTCGTCTGAGTAATTTTCTTCAATGAACTTTTGTCTGTATTTGTTTTGCTCTGAACCATCGCAACCCCATTTTATAATAATTTCAAAAATAGCATTAGATTGTAGTTGAAATTTCTCTCTGATATCTTGGATTTCGCACAAACGACGAATTGTATGGTAAATAACTGACTGTAGAGGTATCTCAGCCGATATTTCTGTCACTTTCACTCCTCCTGGATAGCACATGACTTTTGCTTCCTTAACTCTGTAATACGGTGGATATAATTTACAATTTGTTTTTCGGCTTGCTCTCGTATTCGTAAATATTGCCGAGTAGACAAATTCGTACTCACCATTAGAGCGAGGGCTTGTTCTGGAGAGAGTAAAGATGGTTCCTGATGCAACGATCTTCGAACTTTCTTAATTTTTGTGCCTCTAATAGGAGAAGCAAGTACAAGTTCCTTCACTATGTTCGAAGAATCTCTTTTTCCTTCATTCCTTAATTTTATTCCGGTAGCTGTTCCCAATTCTTCTGCGGATAAACATAAGAGCTGTTTTACTCTCCGTCCTTTAGCTCTAGGCCACACGAACTAAATGACATAACTGTACGGCCAACGCCTCTACTAGTATCATCTAATTGTGATGTCCTTGGAGCAATTGTTGATAAATTTATTGAAAATTTGATGTCTTCCTTCAGCCACGATGAGCAATTTTCTAGAAAACGCTGTTTATTCCTCGCACATTTTTTCCATTTTCTGGTGATTAACTGGCAAAAATTTTTAATTTGAATTTTTATGGGCATGATTGAAGTGTCGGTAATAGTTTCCTCACCTAATTCGTGTAAAACATACGATAGCACGGCGTCATACCTTGCTTCCGTGGAGCTTTCACACCATACATGAAATAGCGTCCTGCGTGAAATCAAGCGCTCCACTGCGAAAAAAATTAAAAACTCGTGAGTGCGCAGGTATGCGCAGCTGATCTTTCATGATTCCAATAGCCAAATGAATAAGGTTTAATACCTACATAGTCACAAACGTCAACTCCTGTAAACTCTGTATTAAAAGTCTAGATACATTTGTAAAATGGCGCGAAAGTATAACTAAAATTACTTACTTTTTCAAAAGACCCTCACGAGCAATTGCAAACACTTTTCGCTTATCTTTAGGCACTAATAAAAAGAAGAAACACCCAAAAACACAATTATTTAATCATTATCTCTCTGTGAGTAGAAGACGATGAGCAATGGTCTCCAACACGAGATGTACTGAAATGCAATTGACAGAGCCGCGCGGTGTCAGCGCGAGATCGTGCAAGTTTGAACTTGTTCTCAAGCGCCTCAAGCGATGCAGAAGAAAAACAATACCCAATTCATACACTATGGACATTCTAAAATCAAACAAATACCACACTTAATTCATTTGAGTACTTTGGAAAATTGAATTATGTCCACCTAGATGGCCGAAATTACACACCGTGCGGCGGTTAGAGTGATCGTGTTTTGTGTTTTATTATAGTACTCATCTAACAAGTGCTGTTATCTCGGAATTTAATAATCAAACACTATAAGTGTCATTTTGGGTTCAGTAACCCAGAAAACACAAAGAAATCTTTCTTTTCCTCGAAGACTTAAACCTTTCAGTTTGTGGACCAATGCAATAATTGAATACTACACTTGTATGCATTACAAATATCCATAAAAAATCTCTTTAAACTCAATATAAACGTAAAATTCTTTATAAAAATATTAAGTTCTCTGCACCCCTCTCCTCCCTGAGGAGCATTGTGTTGCCCTATAGGAAATTCTGGATTTTTTTGATCCCAGGTGTATTGTTATTGTTTTAAAACAATATTCTTCTTCGATACTTTTTCTGGCAAGGAATTAATGGTCTGCCGACGTTGTTAGTAATGTTAATGTAATGTCATTAGAAATTATTTTAATAAAATATTATCCTAGTGTCGAAAAAACATTTTATATCGACACGAGTTGTGAAATTTTCTTAATGATTGTGGGTTCACACTGACAAAAGAATGAGAATTGAAACAGTATTATTTTACAAAGTTCTCTTACAGGGTACTTCACATTATTTATGTAACAAAGAAATCAACTATTCAATTAGTGTCTTGGAGCTGGATCAATTCATCTTGGAGCTAACTCAAGTTAACATCTATATACTTGACTTGCATTCATGATTTTTCTCACACAGCTACGAAGGTGTTGAATTTACAAAAATTGTTTTTTATTGCTAATGAATATTTGCCAACGTCGGGCGTCGGGCGAACATGTATGTGAGGATAGTGTAAATTATATTAATGTAAATCACAATATTTTATTTTGAATTATCTAATTTATTTACAAAATCTTTATGTTATCAAATTATTTGCACAGTATAATTCATTGTTACGCGAATAAAACACAGAGGCATTTTTATATCATCTTGTCAATTACAACGTTTCGAGTTGTAATGGACCCCATCTTCAGACTTGAATGTTTATCCCTAACATTCAAGGTGTACTCAAAACTGTCAGTTTAAAAGATTCCGTGATAATGAATTATTACTCCATTACACTCCATACCAGATACCACGGGTGCTTTGGAAATTGTCGACATTGTCGAATCTCGCACTCGCGAAGTGAGGAGGGGGATTATCTGAAAATTTGCAAAGCACGAATCGTATTTAATAGGTCACGAACAGAGTTCCAAAATGCGCAAAATATTGAAAATAACTGAAAGCTATATTAAAACCAAAGAGGTTATGAGATAGTACATAAGCGGTTTATTTAACATCCACTTCGAGATCGATGATTACCGTCTCCCAAAGTACATGTGTCAAAAATGAAGTGTGGATAGATTTAGCTAACATAACAGAAGTAGAGTATTTTTTAAACGTGAACAACGAATACTCTCCTGTGGAAAGGCGCCATACTTAGAAATTGTTCTTTACTTACATAATTACTTGTAAGGCGCAGTTGTGCTTTGCTACGCGTGTCGAATTTCACAATTAGGCTCCGGCCTTTGGCCTACGCGATTAACACAAAACATTCCTGAGTTTGTCCGACGCATAATTTCGAACGCATTTCCTAAGTAGCTCGGAGACTGCGGTCTTCGATATTTACATAAAATATCGTAAATATTAATATAGGGCCTTGAAAAGAACAAGTTTTTGTTCCAGGCATCAATCTAAAAAAAATATAGTACATGTTACAAATATTTTGAAGATATTAAGCGTTACAACATTTTGCCAATGAAGTACATGTAGTGAGAAATTTCAAATATCGGAGTTACGCGAGTGTAATTGGCTTCTGATTGTCAGGCAACTCCTTATGCGCTACAGATCACGCGCTGTCGCAGGCAAGGAGATTTCGTGCACCTGCTGAACATCTATGAATACGTGGTTGCCTAACATTCTGAGGCAAATATCACGTGAGTAACTCGGTTATATGAAATATCCCACAACAACAGTATTATCATTATGTTTATTGGTAAAACGTGATCATATTTAGCTCCTCTTACCGGCCTAAGTGGCTCAGAACATCAATTGAGGTCACTGCGGATCTTCTGACTGGGAGGTATAAGGGTTCGAGTCCCGCCGGTGGCAGGATTTTCGACATTAGCTACTTACTAGATAGGTCGAATTCAGGCGCGGTCTGGAGAACGCTAGCGCCTGCCGGCACTCACCGGTAGTTTTCCGTGGTTACTCCGATTAACACCAGGTGTATTTTGAATCAGTTCTCTGACAAACATGCCATGGACCGCGCGCGATCTTTCCTTCCTCTATTTAATCCTTTTCTCACTCCTTACTTACACACACTTATACTTAAAAACACTACACTACCACGCATGCCGGAGACCAGTCGTAATCTTAGAGTTTGTCCCTACTGTGGCGGGACTTCGCTGGTGGGGAATACCTGGTTGAGGAAACCCCCGCAAGCTGACGGGTGAGTCGGCACCGGATCTCGCCATCCAGCGGGAGAAGATCACAGTTACCTCCTGAGGAAAAATAATGTACTACACTTACGGGATTTGCATGCATTACCTTAGCTATTGATGTCCACGGAATCACTAATAGATTAATTAATCAATCGACTCCTTTTCATGCCTTAGAAGTTTGAAACATTTATTCTGAGTAGGAGAGAGTGTGGTGGAACGGGATATTTTTTACATTTCATTGTTTAATTTTATTCTTGCATTACTAGGCAGTGAAAGAGCTAGTACTGTTGTCATATTGATCAATTGTATTAATCAATAGCGTATAAATTATGTAAATAATTAGTATAAAAGACAACGTAAATCAGAAATCATAATTACTTTGAGACTAGCATGCATTTTTTATAAGTGTCAAATGTCCCAACCTTCTCAGCATGAAGGCAGGGTGGGCCACCAATTTGACCACACTGCAAATGCAAGAAACTAATTATAAATCCATGTATTTTTAATACTTTATTTGGACACGTGATATTTATACATATGTGGATCAAAAAGGAATTAGTAGATATCCACTGAATTTTTCGTATTTGAAAGTTTTCAAAGAGAAAGAATGATGAGGCCATCACAATTCCCAAAACATTGATGAAAATGCAAGTTGTCACTAGTTTCTCTCTTTCTGCTGATGTAATCTGCCCCAATTGTTTTAACCCTTTGGGGCTATTACCTTCGCGTGGACATGAACACTGGCTACTTCTGTTTCCTCTGCATTCGATGCAACTATTGGGAAGAAACCAAACTTCTGATATAATTGTCAAAGATAATCAAATAAATTATTCAAATTTGTCTGATTGAAGCAAACTACTATACCTAGACTAGTGTTCTCTGGTTTCTCAATGAAATTTTTGTCTTGACATAAAGCCAAAACGCCAATCTCTTCCAGCTGTCTGAACTTTTTGCCAGGTTTCAGGAATGCTTTTTTACAATGATTGTTTATTGATAAATACTTGCTTGCTATTTGTTAAGCCATATAATAATTACGATGACCTATTGAAATACTTGTAAATTGAATGTCCTATTATTCGTTAAAAATATGTTGAGGTATAAAATTTCTAGCTGATTTCAATTCAGTAATAGAGTAGAAACTTTTTATTTTTTTTCCAGTATCGCTGAAGAGATGACTTCGAAAATCCGTGTATTTGACACTTCTCTTATTGATATACCACGCTCAATGTCATCTTTTCTTCATTCTGATTTTATTTATTCCACAGTGTTCCTTTTCACTCTGAAAAGGAAATAAATTTAAGTTAAATATTACGCTATTTACGTACATGCAGGGCATTAGGGACACAGCATGTATTGTTTAATTGTGTCCTATCGCTCCTGCATTTCCATGTAACGAACCTCTTGCAATGTCCTTGTTAGACATAATCTATATATTTAAAAAAATAAGGTATTCTGCCGTGGCTTCGTTTAGAGCTTCTACTGAACCGATTGTAGTATTTTTTCCTTTAAATGAAAGAACGTGATCTCTAGATGTGTTATCAGATATTGTTAGTGTTGATTCACCAACATTTACGGTGAAAATTAATTAATTAAATCATTCTTTAATAGTACGCTTATCAATAGTCAATTGTTTTCTTCCAAAGCTGCTTCATGGTGGCGCTGCTTGATGTTTTGTTTTGATTGTTGAGATTTGTTTACAATTCGTTAAGGTTTTGTTTCAGTGTAATAATTGCATTGTGGCGTTGATAGTTGGCATATATTTGCTTTTGTGGTGTATTTTGTTGAGAACATTCGGACAGTGAGTTTTGCTCGGTTGTACGTAAGTAGTGAAGTTGTACACAGGTTATGTCGATCGTTGCCCACGCACTCCAAAAGACGCAAACATACATTAAGTGGACGAAGGGAAAGAGGAAGTCAGCGTAGAAGTCGTGTTAGTGAGGTCATTTCGTTCTCTGTTGAGTCGTTGTCTATGAAATGTCAGTTTTGTTCTGCTTTGCACTTCCCATGTGAGAGAAATTCTGCAAACGAGTTTACTCTGTGTTGCTTAAATGGGAAAGTAAGTTTACCTTCGAGCAATATGCCAGAAGAAATCAAAGTTGTTTATAGATGATGACACATCAAAAAACTTTAGAAATAATATTCGTCAGTATAATAGTGCTCTTTCTTTGGTGCAATTTGGTGCCGATATTGCATTGCCACCTGGTCATAGGCCATACATGTTCAAAATTTTGGAAACTCTACATCACAAAATATCTTCGTTATACCCTGAAGATCCAAACAACGCAATATATTGTGAACATTAATCTGGGCACAGTATTTTACATTTATCTCAGATCTCACCGTCAAATTTTGACGGGTTCTCACTAGTGTGCTATAAAATCCTAACCGACAAAGACATGCTTGATTTTTGACAATCACAGAAATATTTTCTCTTTTGATAACATACAAATTGTTTATAGTAGCTAAATATTTTAAATACTTAAATCTTCCCGTAAAACATAAAAACATATTTTTAATGCTTTATCAAGTGTAATAATTTCTCATGAACGATACCTCTCATCTACCATTTTTTAAATAGAAGATAAACAAACAAGATTGTCAACTTTTGGGATAAAATGGCAGTCCTTTTACAAAGGATTTGCGTGTTATTTTCAATACCCCATACCTCCTGCGTCCAATCCCTTCCCACTCTCTCATATTTATTTACAGTGCAATCCCACTTTACCCTGCCCCGCCCCGCCTTGCCTAGCCACGTCCCTTCGCCGTCCCAGCAGTCCAGCTCCTCCCCGGCTCTTGTCACTCCGCTCCACCGCTCGCGATACCTGTTCCCGCTGAGTCTCGCCGCGTCCCACCCTGCAATAATGCCGTGATGATGCTGTGGGCAACGACAAACAGACATTTTGACAAACACCGTGTATCAAATTCGACCTTCAATTTCTCAAAGCCTAATTGCGGTCACGAAATGAAAGAAACTATTATCCAAATAAAAGAAGAATGTGGTTGACAGTTCCCGGTAACATGGTGACGTCAGCTCCGTAACCAAGGCAACAGCGAATCAGAAGTATCGCCATTTGCCGTATGTTGTCACGTTTGAACTGCGAAATGAATCGCGTATCCGGAGTGCTGCAGTTTATCGGCTGAGCGTCGTCGTTTGGGTGTAATTGGCGAAGGATGAGAAAATGTAAGTTCCTTATTTATTTTCTTTCTTTTACGTGTTACGATTTTTCCCGATTTCTCTCAGCTGTTCGTCTTATTGTTCAAAGCACGTGGTAGAGCGCGCAATACGCGGCAACGCCGCCCCCCTCCACACCGAACTGTCAACCACATTCTTCTTTTATTCGGAGTATAGGCTGAAAGATCGGATTTGAGAAACGTTGAATTCAGTTTGAGAAACGCAGACTTTATCGTTTTTGATGTATTCGAAAAATCCCCCTAGAAATAGTGCACATTTAAATTTATTTGAAGGGGAGAATATGGAGATGGTAGTCATAACAAAATTGCCATGTTTGTAACTTTGCTCTTTTGAGTTTTTCTTTTTATGGAATGAAATCTCATGGGTTCGGATAGTTGGTTTATTACATCATGTAAATAATAAGAGATTATAAAAGGTAATTCTTTGTAAATCACAAACACTCCAATGTTATTTAAATAATTAGAAGATGTGTGTATAGTATATGAAATTGTATAAATATTATAGTAGTTATTAGATATAATATAGATTAGATTTAGATAAATTAGATTAGATTTAGATAAATTAGATTAGATTTAGATAAATTAGATAGAATATAATAGTTATTAGATTAAATTCCTTTATCCCTTAAGTGATGGTTGTGGCAAATAGTCCTGTGTTGCTCAACAGACGCACCCGTAAACAGAGCTTTGACTCGTTAGCAGTCAACGCACAGCCTACTGTCATAGTCGGTTGCACGTGACTCTTTCACCAATGTGGGCGGTTTTCATGACGCAAACGACTTTCCTTTGGCAAGGAATACTGATGAAGTTGCTCCTCATTGCCGTATTCAATGAAGTGAGGGTGTGCAATGAACGGACGTCGGGAAAAATTGAGTTTTGACTACTTCTGTAGTGAATTCAAAAGTCTTTCAGGGATTTGCAACTGATTCTGGCTTCTCATATTTTGATCCTACAGATAAGATAGGGAGATTCCATTTGTTATGTTTGCCTCTCCTCATTTCACTTTGTTTTTGAGCGACGTTGTTTCCATTCTGTAATATTCCATCCGATAAGCAGTCCGTATCGTCGTCGACAATAATTAAGGATCAAAATAAAGATTAAAACAAGTAAGAATTCGATGTTAAGTTAAGGAGGTTACTTTCAGCTAAGATACTGTCCCAATTTTCCTGTATTTAGAAATTATAAAAACATGTTTGAATATATTTAATTGAGAAGTATTTCCTATCAGTAATTAACAATAAAATACTATGTTCTATCGTATACGTTAATATTAATGTTAATATGTGTGTTATGTAAACTCTTTTCAATAATTATGATGATGATAATAAATTGGTTGTCTACGGCTTCGCTCGCTTTCTTCCTTTATCTTTCCAATTGGTGGATGGAACCATACGGGCTGACCCGAACGAGTGAGTGTGTTTAGGTGTGCGTGCGGAGAAATGATTGTGTAAAAACGCTTAAGAGAATGGTGTTGGTGTTATTTTCGTTGAAATATTTGATTTAAAAAAATTAAAAAACTGCATTTTTGCCGCGTCATTCTTCAACTACAATATTGAAGATACAGATTTCTTTCCTTAATGATATCTGTACCTTAAACGTATCTTAAAATAATGTCTTGTACAATTTTTCGAAAATATGAGTAATATTTGCGTAATTTTCCGTAAAATATAGAAAATTGTTATTTTTGTAAACATTTTTTTCTTTCAGAAACTACTTCAGATTTCTCCTTTACGGTTTCTTCTCGTATGTATCAAAGGACGGTAAATTCGTGCCAGTCTCAATTCCGGCGAACTCAATATTTTCGAAAATTGCTAAATTTTATCATTTAAACATTACGAAATTGAAGATAGCGATTTTTATCTTAAAACCTGTTCCAAGAACTTTGTTCTTTAAAAACAATAACGTATAATATTTTTTAAAAACGAGTAGTTTTCATGTAATTTTTTATTGAAATTAATGGAAATTATAAAAAAATATTTTCTCAAAAACCGCTCGAACTTTTTTCTTTTAATTTCTTCTATTTAATAAGGGATGCTTAAAAGAATATGGGAGGTTTCATTTTCGTTTAAGTCTATGAATTTTCGAAAATTGTGTGTTGGAATTATTGGGTTGAAATGACTACTTTATAGGAACATTTTGAAGTGTTTTTTGAGAAAAGGTTTTTTGCATACTGTAATAATATTCCACTGTTGCTACCTATCCTATCCGCACGTTGGGCTGCCAATGCAATAGATTCACCTGCTCTGCCTTGCTACACGGCTATACTTCTAATATCACAAATACGTATACACACTCCTAACTTGGGCTGAAAAATAATCACTTACTTATTATTCCTATTTATCTTTAAACACAAATGGGCGCATTGTCATCAATACACACACTTCCTTTTCAACCTACTTTAGCTCCTGCACTCGCCCGTTCGCTAGCTAATTTTTATACAACTTCTAATTCTCTCTGGGCGTGAATATGTGACTGCCCTACACAGGGTTTCAAACGAATTACCTATGCGCGCGCGTGCGGGTCTGCGTCTAACTACATGAAAAACAACACATTCTTTAATGGTTTACTGATGAACCCGAATGTGTATATCTCAATTTATTTTAGTTCTGTTGACTGTTTCTTTTCCTCTGATATTTCAAAATGACAAATATATATATATATATATATATATATATATATATATATATATATGTATATATATATATGTATATAGTATTTAAAAAAAGATTAGTAATAATAAAAAAAGCTGAAAGATTAATAATAATAATAATAATAATAATAATAACAAATTTAAAAAGCGAGAGATTAACATATATATATATATATATATATATATATATATATATATATATATATATATACAATGATAGTGCCCTCTGATGACACACAAACCAAAACATAGCAAACAAACAATGCCCTTAATATTAAAACACAAAAAATAATGACGATTCACACTGAAAATTACTTAGAGAAATACATTCATCCACACCGAATGCGCATTCTGTTGTTTGAAATTGTTGACCCTCTTATTCTATTAACAGAACTTGGTCTTCGACAGATGCCTTTGAAGTTGACAAATAAAAAAATATCCATGCATCACTTCCCTGATATGAATACACTTCCCTGATGAACACTGCGTCGCCGTCCCGTGATTCGTACTCTCCCCGTGTACGGCGAAGGTACCGCCTCAGCTTCCACCAGTTCCCAGGACCATATATACCACGAACTCACATGGTTAAGAGAACCACTACGAAACGTTTTGCGATGAAACGCAAAGTTTTCACAACATTTAAATTTCC